>WNWK01016635.1:0-44400 GCA_009830355.1 Cherax destructor
TGCATCATACATGAGGAGGTGTTATGTGCAACAGCTGGTCTAAAAGAACTTCAAGAAGTGATGCAAACAATCACCAAGATTGTTAATCACATTTCTGCACCTACTTTGAATAAAAGAAAATTTCAGAATTTATTGAAGGAGGTGGACTCGGTGTACAACAGTGTTCGTTGGCTTAGTCGAGGTTTTGTTTTGAAAGGATTTGTTGAATGTCTGGATGAGATAAATCTCTGAGTAACCAACAAGTGTCTTATGAAGAAATGTCTGATATCGTGTGGGTTTATAAACTGTGTTTTTTTTTTGTGAACATTTAAATTATTTGAACATTAAATTACAGGACTCTGGTAAGACACTTGATGTTATGTTTGATTACATAAAGGCATTTGAAATGAAGCTATGGTTTTTTAAAAGGGATATAGGTAGTGAGAGGTTTAGATACTTTCCAAACCTGAAGAGATACATCAATGATCTCCCAAAGGATGACAAAACAGACAGCCAATGTCTTCAAACACTAAGGCTGTTAAAAATTATCCACACTATCAACAAGGAAGAGCGACCTTTATGTAAACATTCCGCCAAAATATTTTCCATTCTTTCAAT
Organism: Cherax destructor; assembly: GCA_009830355.1. Lineage (NCBI taxonomy): Eukaryota > Metazoa > Arthropoda > Malacostraca > Decapoda > Parastacidae > Cherax > Cherax destructor. The sequence goes on from WNWK01016635.1 coordinate 598, forward strand.
ATAATGGTTTACAAAATCATTCTTGCAATATTCTGATTTTACTGATACGCTGTGATTTTTTTATTATTTGAAAATTTTGTTACAATACTTAAAAGACACCAAATAATATGTTCCCATAAATTTTAGTTGGGACGTGAGAAGATTTTGTTATCAAATATTTGGCCGAATTTGGCCCACACTTAAAAATTTTGCTGTCAGGGGAACGCCTTCCGCCTGATCAAAGTAAAGAATAAACAAAGACTCTTAGGATTAATGATTAAGATGGATTTTCCAGAGTTTTAATTAAAATTAAATTATAAAAAAGAATTTGGTCGTTGCAGTTCTGGTAAGATGTTATGCCAGGAGTAAGTAAGGCCCCGGATAGTATGAAGAAATTGTGTAGGTTATCCGGGTTGGTGGTAATTCTCCGATGTTGTGGGATCTCCTGATACCACTTACTTGTAGCACCACACTTTAGATATGCAAGGTGAGAAGTAGTCTTAATATCCTCCAAGTCCAATAATCTGGGAACTTTGAACGAGGAGAAGTTGTAATATCCGCAAGTTCAGAAGACAGGGATCTTGCTCACATTCCTGGAGGACAAGTCTAGCAGCAGAGCTGATAACAAAAGAAAAATAAACTGGTTACCAAAAGTTGAGTAACATTTAAGACAGAAAAAGGTGGTACATAATGTCAAAGTCACTACTGGTAACCAAGATATAAAAAAAAACACAACGAACAATAATACTCCTGGTAGATCACCTTACCTGATCAGAAGAGTGGAGGTGAAATGACTCTCCAAACTTCAACCCACACCAGGTAAGGTTAATACTACCAGAAGTAGAAATTAAAGCCAATCAGACAACCGGGAACTGGAGTTTTGCCCCAGCCCGCTAGATGGAAGTGCGGGCAGTAACTTGCTAATGACCCCCGGCTGACTGAACAACCCTAACCCCACTTATTATCCACTTTTTCCTCATAGTTGCCCACCCCTGGTCTAGACTATTCAATGTCAGTCTTGCAACAGGACTCATCCTAGAATCACTGTTTCTTGGTATTCTAGGCACAGATAGGGAGCAGTGTGACATCCAAAGAGTATGTTACATTTATTCGGCGTATGTACACACTCTCATATAGACTGCCTCACCAACCAGCGAACCAGGTACTAAGGGTTTGACGATTCAGGGGGCCCCATCGTCAGATCAGTACCTAGGCTCAGCCAATCATAATGTGGGTCTGGCAATTGAGAAGGTGATGTGGTATCACTCACGTTTTCACCCTTGTCAGATTCCTTCTGCTGTTGGTTGAAGCACGATGGTCTCTCTGTCTTTAGGCTTTTATTGTTGCCTTGGCTTACTGTTGCCTTCACTTATATTACCTTTTGATGTACATAGTGTATATAGTGTACATAAATCTGTTTATACTTGGTGAAGGAAATTACAATTCAAAGATTTCAGCTGTGTTTATTTTGCTCCAAGCTCCCTTTTACGACCAGGTTAACAGGCCTTGATTAACTGAGTTTGTAATAAGCAGTAATATCCCTTATTCTAAATTTTTATTGTTAGGCTTCCACAACCCTTCTGAGAAGGCCCTTTCGACAGGGTCACTACCCCCTTCTAGAGGGGGGATATAGCCCCCTTCATAAACTGGAGATTTTTCTCCACAGATGGTGGTGGTGATGATGATGGTTTTGATGGAAGTGATGGTGGTGTTGATGGTGATGCTGGTGGTGATGGTGGTTTTGGTGGTGGTGGTGATGATGATTTTGATGGAGGTGATGATGGTGGTGATGCTGGTGGTGGTTGTGGTGGTGGTCTTGGGGATGGTGGTGATAGTGGTAATGGTAGTGGTGGTGGTAGTGGCGATGATGGTGGTAGTGGTGATGGTGGTGGTGATGGTTGTGGTGATGGTGGTCATGGGGATGATGGTGGTTGTGGTGGTGGTTGTTGTGGTGAAGGTGGTGGATGTGGTGTTGGTAATAGTGGTGATAGTGATGGTGGTGATGGTGATGGTAGTGATGGTTGTGGTGGTGGTGGTGGTTATTGTAGTGATGGTTGTGGTTATGGTGGAGGTGATTTTGGTTATGATGGTTGTGGTGGTGATGATGGTGGTGGTGGTTGTGGTGGTGGTGATGGCAGTGGTGGTGGTTATTGTGGTGATGGTGGTGGGTGTATTTATGGTGGTAGTATTTGTGATTTTGGTGGTGGGTGTGGTGATGGTGGTGGTGATTGTGATGATAATGGTGATGATGATGGTGGTGTTGTGGGGTGGTGATGTTGATGGTGGTGATTGAGGTGTTTAGGATGGTGATAGTAGTTGTGGTGGTTGTTATGGTGGTGGTTATGATGGTGGTGCTTATGGTGGTGGTTTTGGTGGTGATGATGGTGATGGTGGTGGATATGGTGGTGGTTTTAGTGGTGGTGATGCAGAATGCTGTGTCCTCATAGTCTAACTTCTCTTAGTCAAGAGTTTAACATCATCTTCCCCTCGTCGACTACCGTAAAACCGTCCTGGAACACAGTCATGTGATTTCTCTCTTTCCAAGCTGCTCCTTCAACTTTACTTAATCTCGTCTTTCTCCCTCTTCCTCAGCCCACCTTCCATGTTATCCTGCTAACCATTGTCCCTTCGTGACTGCTTCACCACCGCTGCTACCACCCACCTCGCACTCACTACTCTACTTACTCAAATTAACATTTGCATTTATTTTTCCCCTCCTTGAGAAGTTGAACCTTATTCTTTGCTATTCTCAGCTCTAATTCTAAATCACGATAACGGTCCTCAAAATTCACAGTGCAATTTACGTTAGCAAACTACAACACTCCATTCACATTCTCAAAGTAGCACTCGGCTGCATGGCAAGTAGCACTCGGCTGCATGGAAAGTAGCACTCGGCTGCATGGCAAGTAGCACTCGGCTGCATGTAAAGTAGCACTCGGCTGCAGGGCAAGTAGCACTCGGCTGCAGAGCAAGTAGCACTCAGCTGCAGGGCAAGTAACACTCGGCTGCATGGCAAGTAGCACTCGGCTGCATGGCAAGTAGCACTCGGCTGCATGGCAAGTAGCACTCGGCTGCAGGGCAAGTAGAACTCGGCTGCATAGCAAGTAGCACTCGGCTGCATGGCAAGTAGCACTCGGCTGCATGGCAAGTAGCACTCGGCTGCATGGCAAGTAGCACACGGCTGCATAACAAGTAGCACTCGGCTGCATGGCAAGTAGCACTCGGCTGCAGGGCAAGTAGCACTCGGCTGCATGGCAAGTAGCACTCGGCTGCATGGCAAGTAGCACTCGGCTGCATGGCAAGTAGCACTCGGCTGCATGGCAAGTAGCACTCGGCTGCATGGCAAGTAGCACTCGGCTGCATGGCAAGTAGCACTCGGCTGCAGGGCAAGTAGCACTCGGCTGCATGGCAAGTAGCACTCGGCTGCAGGGCAAGTAGCACTCGGCTGCATAGCAAGTAGCACTCGGCTGCATGGCAAGTAGCACACGGCTGCATAACAAGTAGCACTCGGCTGCATGGCAAGTAGCACACGGCTGCATGGCAAGTAGCACTCGGCTGCAGGGCAAGTAGCACTCAGCTGCATAGCAAGTAGCACACGGCTGCATGGCAAGTAGCACTCGGCTGCAGGGCAAGTAGCACTCGGCTGCATAGCAAGTAGCACTCGGCTGCATGGCAAGTAGCACTCGGCTGCATAGCAAGTAGCACTCGGCTGCATGGCAAGTAGCACACGGCTGCATGGCAAGTAGCACACGGCTGCATAGCAAGTAGCACTCGGCTGCATGGCAAGTAGCACACGGCTGCATGGCAAGTAGCACTCGGCTGCATGGCAAGTAGCCCTCGGCTGCAGGGCAAGTAGCACTCGGCTGCATAGCAAGTAGCACTCGGCTGCATGGCAAGTAGCACACGGCTGCATGGCAAGTAGCACACGGCTGCATGGCAAGTAACACTCGGCTGCATGACAAGTAGCACTCGGCTGCATGGCAAGTAGCACACGGCTGCATGGAAAGTAGCACACGGCTGCATGGCAAGTAGCACTCGGCTGCATAGAAAGTAGCACTCGGCTGCAGGGCAAGTAGCACTCGGCTGCATAGCAAGTAGCACTCGGCTGCATGGCAAGTAGCACACAGCTGCATAGCAAGTAGCACTTGGCTGCATGGCAGACACACGGCTGCATGGCAAATAGCACTCGGCTGCATGGCAAGTAGCACTCGGCTGCAGGGCAAGTAGCACTCGGCTGCATAGCAGTAGCACTCGGCTGCATGGCAAGTAGCACACGGCTGCTGGCAAGTAGCACACGGCTGCATGGCATAGCACACGGCTGCAGGGCAAGTAGCACACGGCTGCAGGCAGTACACACAGCTGCATAGCAAGTAGCACTCGGCTGCATGGCAAGAGCACACGGCTGCATGGCAAGTACACCAGCTGCATACAAGTAGCACTCGGCTGCATGGCAAGTAGCACACAGCCTGCATAGCAAGTAGCACTCGGCTGCATGGCAAGTAGCACACGGCTGCATGGCAAGTAGCACTCGGCTGCATGGCAGTAGCACTCGGCTGCAGGGCAAGTAGCACTCGGCTGCATAGCAGTAGCACTCGGCTGCATGGCAAGCACACGGCTGCATGGCAAGTAGCACACGGCTGCATGGCAGTAGCACACGGCTGCAGGGCAGTAGCACACGGCTGCAGGGCAAGTAACACACAGCTGCAAGCAGTAGCACTCGGCTGCATGGCAAGTAGCACACGGCTGCATGGCAAGTAGCACACAGCTGCATAGCAAGTAGCACTCGGCTGCATGGCAAGTAGCACACGGCTGCATGGCAAGTAGCACTCGGCTGCATGGCAAGTAGCACTCGGCTGCAGGGCAAGTAGCACTCGGCTGCATAGCAAGTAGCACTCGGCTGCATGGCAAGTAGCACACGGCTGCATGGCAAGTAGCACACGGCTGCATGGCAAGTAGCACACGGCTGCAGGGCAAGTAGCACACGGCTGCAGGGCAAGTAACACAACCTCTCCTATCCACCAACCTCAGGGTGACAACCCATGTTTCACATCCTGCAGAGTACATGGTAGTACTCCAGCCCTCCGTGTCTGCCAAGACACTACACATCCTGCAGAGTACATGGTAGTACTCCAGCCTCACCGTGTCTGCCAAGACACTACACATCCTCCAGAGTACATGGTAGTACTCCAGCCTCGCCGTGTCTGCCAAGACACTACACATCCTGCAGAGTACATGGTAGTACTCCAGCCTCACCGTGTCTGCCAAGACACTAACATCCTCCAGAGTACATGGTATACTCCAGCCTCGCCGTGTCTGCCAAGACACTACACATCCTGCAGAGTACATGGTAGTACTCCAGCCTCACCGTGTCTGCCAAGACACTACACATCCTCCAGAGTACATGGTAGTACTCCAGCCTCGCCGTGTCTGCCAAGACACTACAAATCCTCCAGAGTACATGGTAGTACTCCAGCCTCGCCGTGTCTGCCAAGACACTACACATCCTCCAGAGTACATGGTAGTACTCTAGCCTCGCCGTGTCTGCCAAGACACTACACATCCTCCAGAGTACATGGTAGTACTCCAGCCTCGCCGTGTCTGCCAAGACACTACATATCCTCCAGAGTACATGGTAGTACTCCAGCCTCGCCGTGTCTGCCAAGACACTACACATCCTGCAGAGTACATGGTAGTACTCCAGCCTCGCCGTGTCTGCCAAGACACTACACATCCTCCAGAGTACATGGTAGTACTCCAGCCTCGCCGTGTCTGCCAAGACACTACACATCCTGCAGAGTACATGGTAGTACTCCAGCCTCGCCGTGTCTGCCAAGACACTACACATCCTGCAGAGTACATGGTAGTACTCCAGCCTCCCCGTGTCTGCCAAGACACTACACATCCTCCAGAGTACATGATAGTACTCCAGCCTCGCCGTGTCTGCCAAGACACTATACATCGGAGAGACTGAATTAATTCTTAACTCTCTCACACAACTAGAATAAAATAAATCTTCTGTCTTTGCAGACGATAATACATTATATACAAACACCCGCGAGCAGGAGACAATACATTATATACAAACACCCGCGAGCAGGAGACAATTCATTATATACAAACACCCGCGAGCAGGAGACAATACATTATATACAAACACCCGCGAGCAGGAGAATGACACTCATGATGACGTTTCGCTCCCGCTTCAACAATTAACTTGACACAGAGAATCGCGGCTTATTTGTGTATTGTTCCAGTCACGACATTGTGCGCTTTTATTAACTACGATACATTATCCCCTCAAGGAAGGTTCCTTGATGCTGGTGAGGGGCTCTTGATCTAGGGAATTGGATATGTGCTCCAGTTCCCTGAATTAAACCTGAATGCCTTCCACTTCCCCCCACAGGTGCTGTATAATCCTATGGGTTTAGTGCTTCCCCCTTGATTATAATACGATACATTATATCTCAACACCATCTTCCTCTCGAAGCGTCAATTTAAAAAAAAAAAGAACAGACGAGGTATAACCCGATAATAGGCGCCAATATTACCCCCTGTAATATGGATATGATGCTGTTTTACTCTCCCACATTAATATTTCTCGCTGCATCTGAATTCAATAAGTCGATTTATCCAGTGCGAGATGACAGAGAGTATTGGCCATACTGTGCTACCGGTTTTCTTTGTTTACAACTTAACGTCGACTAAGGTTCAGCAGGCCCCTCGAGGGAGGTGCCTTGACTCTGATGAGGGGTCTCGTCATCCAGGGAACTGGAGGTGTCTTCGTCGTCCTTGGATCAGACCTGTTTGCCTCCCCACTAAAGTACTGAAAAATAATCGGCTACCAAAATGTTAGCACAAAAATCTTCATAAGAAGGCAATCCAAAAATGGGGACAATTCTTGTAGAGTTGCAGTTTTAAGTAAAATATATTTATGTGATGAAAAGGAAATGGAAAAATGATAAGAAATGTGAAGCATAAGACGGGCATCAATTTTCATCTGTGATTGGGAGAAGTGGAAGGAATTCTCCCTCCCAAGATGCAATGATTGTGGAAATTGATGGGTGTTGGTCGGCACTCTCTTGAGCGATGAAAATGTGTGTGTGTGTGTGTGTGTGTGTGTGTGTGTGTGTGTTGTGTGTGTGTGTGTGTGTGTGTGTGTGTGAGAGAGGGAGGGATAAATTAGACATATATGCAACATTTGGTTTTCACCATGCAGTGGTTTTATCAATACAATACATGGACATAATATGAAAACTGTAGAAATATATAGCATTGATATACAAGTTTTCAGACATATCAACATCAGGGAGTCTTGGTACAGAGGACATCACCACAACCTACTTGCTACCTCCTGGTCCAACTCTTGGGCATGATCTACTTCCACTGGGAAATCCCACCTACCCTTGCCAATGCCTTCGTCTGCTGCACGTCCTGTCTGCTGCACGTCCTATCTGCTGCACGTCCTGTCTGCTGCACGTCCTGTCTGCTACACGTCCTCTGCCTCCAGTATGTAAGCACCAATTTTCCTGCCTGTGTTTCAGATTCTTCTTGACTACAGTGCTCATCCCCAGCTCCTGGGCTGAGGGGACTGATTACTTCCTCTTGCACTGTCTCCTGTATATATTTCTAGTCTTCATATTATGTCCATGTATTGTATTGTAATGATAAAGCCGCTGGATGGTGAAACGTCAACAAGTAAAGATACCCAGATGTTGCACATGTGTCTAAGTTAGCATTTTGTCGGTACTGATATACAGAGAGAGAGTGAGAGAGAGAGAGAGAGAGAGAGAGAGAGAGAGAGAGAGAGAGAGAGAGAGAGAGAGAGAGAGAGAGAGAGAGAGAGAGAGAGAGAGAGAGACGACGGAAGGCAGGCACCCATAAGGACTAACATCCCAACTCTTCCCGCAGGAAACATTGCTAATCTAATCATACAGACACTGAAGAATATTGGCATTGATGTCCCTGTCATAACTGCAAAACCCATCCAAGTCATTACCAGGCCAGGACACAACACTTAAATATCAGTGCCAGTGTTTATACTATTTACTGTACTGGACGTGACACACAACACATGGATGAGAATTCACGCAGCATAAACACCGGGATATTAGTACAACCATTAGGCTTGTAGAACCCACAACAGCAGCATGAATATACAAGAACAACCAATACGTTTGTAGAACCCACAACAGCAGCATGAATATACAAGAACAACCAATACGTTTGTAGAACCCACAACAGCAGTGCACAAGTAGTTCACTGTAACAAATATGCGCTACTTACTGTTTAGTAAAGTGCCAAACTCATTGTTATGGAAGTTGTTGGGACCAGAAGAAGATGCTTAGAAGCAGCAACAATCATCAGTACATAATACACCGTTGAATATAACCAAGGGACTTTTAGTTTAGCCAGACCTCATAATGCATATACATCACAAAGCATATACAGTAATTATTACGCAGTGTGCTGCAGTAAAAGTATTGTATAAAAAATGTTCCATGGTTCCAGGATTGTACTGAAACCTGAAGCATATTATAGAAATAATACGCGTCCGGTTTCAGTACAATCCCGGAACTATGGAGCATTTTTTATACAATATTGTTACTGCAGCACACTGCGTAATAGTGATCTACCTTCCATCACGTGATAGTCCAGTAGGCCCATATGCATCACCTAGGTGTCTTTATTGCTGAAATCTTTCGCCAATAGGCTCCTACCAGCGAATAAAGAAGTTTGTTGTGCAGGAGAAACAGTTCGATAATAAAGATACCTAAGTGTTGCACATGTGTCTTATTCACTAACACTTGCTGGTACTGTTGAACATTATTATGAAAGACGGTCTAGTAGACCCGCTGCGTTGCTCCTCGACTCGCACCATCGACCTGGGGACCTGACACACGGTCTGTACACTGCAGTGATTCCTGCTCAAGTGACCACCGTCCACAACGAACCTTCCCCCTGCTCAACTTACTTCCATCTCAACTTTCAAAAAGTGTACTTACATGTTAAATGCAAACTCTTTGACTTCTAAAAACTCGATATAGGAAGAAAACGTTGTCCCAGAGATGGGCCTTGTTGGCAACGTGTGTCTGTGTTGTCAGAGAGTTTGTGGTTGAGGGCCCGAGATAATAGGGAGTCTTGAGGGAGGGAGGAAGGAGTGGGGCTGGAGGGTATTTTCATAATAACATGGCCGGCTGCCTTCCTATTAATCTACTAAAAAGCTTCTTTTAATCATCTCACGGAGTAACTTCTTAATAAATCTTCTTATTTGTTTATATGACAGCAGTGAGTGTATGATGATATTATGTGTACTCTGAGTGCAGGAGTCTATGTCTGTACTCCAGGACCTCCAATAGTGTATCCGTGTACTTCAGTGTACTCTATGGCTGAGTGCATTTTGTGCTCTCTTGGGGCCTTCCTAAATATGTTTGTGTACTGAAGGTGGCTTGGCACTCTCTTGATTGTATCACTCAATGTTTCTCTACTTACTCTGAAGCCTCTCTGAGCGAATTTGTGTTTATATATATATATGAGGGAACTGCTATTTCCCCATGGCTTTAAAAATTCAAATTAAAACAGCTAAGGGTATTACGGCTCCCTACCCGCGTCTAGAACACCAAGAAACAGTGATTCTAGGTTGTGTCCTGTTGCAAAGACTGGCAATGAATGTTTATAAGGCAAAGTCAGCAAATCCTTACAAGGAAGTGCCGGGGCGGGGAGCTCAGATTGCGACTAATATCCAAGGCGTGAATGTGTCACAGAGGGCACCGCAAGTGCGTAGGCTTCCCGCTGAAGAACAAAGAGACAGCAGTGACGTGTGCGTTCATAGACTTAATCATACTGATAATCTCCAGGGACACTAGAAGTTAATCTAGTCTCTATGCGAGTGAACGAAATTCCGTGGTAAAGCTAATCACGAATGCAAATCAACCAGTATTACGCATTCCATGTCAATAACTCAAGGTGAACTCATGAACGAGTGATAGTGAAGTCACGGTAGTGTGTACCCGGCGTGTTGCGAGTTATTAAGAACACTAATGTGCATCGAACTTTCCTGAGTGACTCAACCCGTCCATCATTACATCGTTCAAGCCACCGATACCTGCTTCTTGTCGTCTCCAGCGACACAAAGCTCCCGCTATATGAACCAGGTAGTTCCTAATCTCTCTAACATCCGTCCCTTTATGATACTGCAGTAGTCAGGTCAATGTTAGTACGAATAGGTCCCACCTTATCGTAGCCGTAATTCGTGAGTTAACACCTAATAACAGGTATGAGTAACCCAATATATTCCAGGTATTCTGATATACTGAGAAACACTTTCTTTAGAGTGAAGACTTAACAGTGATTACTCATCATCAACAGCCACTGTAGCAGAACTACAGCCACTTCGGAGGAGATTTCCAGGGTGGTGCGGCTGCTGGAAAATCTGAGCTGTCAACAAAGATAAGTACCCTCCTTATTGTCATGCATTCCTTATAGCGTGCTAGCAGGTGGTCTCATCATGCAAGTTTTCCCACAGTATGAGTCTCACTGCGTCGATCACTTGTTAATTGGATGAATCGATTTCGCATTTGCATAGATTAAGGATAAGTCCCATATCCTATACCCATGTCATCACCTGGGCAAGATCGTCTTGAAGGGATAACTTTGTACCCGCCAGTGTGCCATCGTCCAGGATCCAGACATTTAGCTCACTGGTTAGCCTGACAGTGATTTCAATAACTGATATACAGAAGAGAAATGAAGTGAAAGGCTCCCCTTGTTGGACACCCTTCGATGAATTGATTACATACTCTACAAACAGGAGAATCGGTTCCTTGCTGTATCCTGCTTAAACAAAGGGGAAGAGACTAGAGAAACATTCTATTAAGGATGTTAATTTAACGTCTCTATCTATTCAGGAGATTAAATGCATTCTTGAAATTTAGTTTCACTATTGCAGTGTCCTCAGGCAAGTTGTTGATATATGCCCTTGCTGCATGTACCGCACCTTCGATTTCTTAAGAGTCACTGTAGCCAAGTTAGTTTGGTTGAAGCATCAAAGTCGCTCTCTGCGAATACTTCAGAGTGCGGCTTTAGAAACGAAGCAATAGGCCTAATTCTTCCATCTTTTTTTTTTTTTTCAGGACACAAAGTGATGCATCAAAGACGAAATGTTTAATTTTGTCAGGAAACAGACCAGCCATGGAACGATTAACGAACCTTGTGATCTCCGACAGGAGTGTCTGCATCTCCCCGAAAACTAGATTAAATACTGGGGTCTTATTCCAGTGTAGACCCCAGCAGAGTCAGACGGGAACGACTTTAGTGCTTTGTGATGTTCGATTCTTGCACAAACAGTGGTTCCACAGTGGAGACAGATGGAGTTAGAGTTGATGTTGTCCCTGGTTTTCTTGGCAGATGTAGTTCTCTAAGTACTACATCTGGGAGGTAACTGTATCGTAGCTGGTGATTATCCTGATTGTTTCCACTGTGTCACCCTCTTCAATTTTGTTTTGGTCACCTGGACTCTGAATTTCTTACTGCCATTGGAACGATTAGTGGGTCTGCCTCTCCTGTTTTTGTGTTGATGGGGAAGGAGACTGCCTTTCCCTTCTGGCAATATATCTTAATAAATAACAAAAAGGTACAATACCGTGATTGGAACAATACACAAATAACCCCCACATGGAAGAGGGGAGCTTACGGCGACGCTTCGGTACGTCTTAGACCATTTACATAGTCACACTGAATATATCTTAATGAATATATCTTAATGATTTGATGATAGTCGAGGCTAGCGACTTACCACCTCTTACCGGCACGGCCAGACAGACATTGCCAAAGAGTAGGAAGTTTTGCCATGCAATGATGATGGGTGGAACATTTAGGATAGTGGAACGTTCGTTTATTTTTTTCAGAAGGTTTGTTAGTGTCCCAACTACGTGTGGACGGCCTTGGTAAAATATAGGAAGGTCATAGTAGTTGATGCTTTGATTGCCTCTAAGATGTTATCTGATGAGATGAGATCTGTTGGTGAGTGACTGAAGGTCATCACTTTCCACGGGAGAACATCCTGAACCAAGGCAACTGCCATGCCTGCCGAGAAACCATTAGTGTTAACCCTTTACCAGGCAATAAACCTGTAAACACAATCGACACTTGCGTCTCCTAACATTGCCAGCTGAGCCATTTCCTTGGCTGCTGGCTTCCTCCTGATTAACATCCATCCAGCTGGCTAAGGTGTGTGAATAAGGCACGACATACTGAGTGGAGCAAGGATGTGGATGGATCAATATAGAGGATGCAGCGAGGGTGTATGGTGGCTGGAACAATGTGTTCTATACACAAATAACGAACATATAGGAGAGAGAAACTTACCACGACGTTTCGGTCCGACTTGGACCATTTACAAAGTCACATTAACAGAAAGGAGAGAAGGAGGGAGTATATATAGGCCAGCAGACAAGGACGGGACAAGAGAGGTAGTAGGAAAGGAAGAAAAATAGTGGTAGAGGTAGTAGTAGTAGTGGAGTTAAAGACTGAGAAAGAGGAGTATTGCAAGGGAGCTAGGGGCCCACAAGGGAGCTAGGGGCCCACAAGGGAGTTAGGGGCTCACAAGGGAGCTAGGGGCCCACAAAGGATAGGAACAAGAACACAGAGGGAGGAAAATAATAGTAATGGATCAGATACCCCAGGCAAAAGAAAGAAAATCCAAAGGAGAAAGAGGAAAGAGGAAAAGGGAAGAGGGAGAATGGAAAAAAAAAAAGAATTAGGTTAAGTCACGAGTGTTCTGAAGTCTTGAGCATTTTACAATGTTCCCCCAGGGAAGAAATGTTGTATAGTGAGGTGGGAGGAACCAGCACTCACTATACACCTGGATTATATTACATCCGGACTCACAGTACTGATATTATTCACACTTCCTACAGTAAACCATATATACTACCTGATTCTCGAGCACATTCTCAAAAATGAGAGTATATAGAAATATACGTCAAAAAGGAGAGTATATAGAAATATACGTCAAATATGAGAGTATATAGAAATATACGTCAAAAATAAGAGTATATAGAAACATACGTCAAAAATGAGAGTATATAGAAATATACGTCAAAATAAAAATATTTAATATTTTTGTCACAAAAAAAATTCTTCACTCTTATTCTTCTTCTCGTTAATGATAGGTTTTACGATGACTGAGTTATTTAATATTATCTTGGTCTCAGTGAGAAGAATGAGAAGCAGGCAAGCAGTTGCAGGCAGCATCTATCAAGCAAAGAGTGACACTTTTGCCTCACCAACACAGTGCCATGGCCAACAGACACTATCTGGAAGCCCAACATCATTCTTTTTTAACTAGCGCATGAGAAACATTTTTAAAGATTGAGATAAACGAGAGTAATTAAGTTCACAGTGTGAGATAAACGAGAGTAATTAAGCTCACAGTGTGAGATAAACGAGAGAATAATTAAGCTCACAGTGTGAGATTAATTAGAGACTAATTAATGTCACAGTGAGAGGATAAAGTTGAAAGTCATTTCAGTCTTGTTTGTTTGTTTATTATCTACTTTGCTTGTTGACGCTGCGCTCATCTACAAGTCTACTGGCATTTTTTAAATGATGTTCTGATTTACATGATGTGTAGATTTACATGATGAATAGATTTATCATGCAAGCTTCCCCACAGTTTGAGTCTCACTGCGTCGATCACTTGTTAATTGGATAAGATGATTTCGCATTTGCATAGACTAAGGATAAGTTCCATATCCTATCCCCATGTCATCACCTAGGCAAGTTCATCTAGGCGGGATAACTGTACCCGCCAGTGCAATGAACAAGCCGACCAATATGGTCTACATGTTCTAAACTGTTCTAAAACCAAGGGTTGGCATGCAAGACACAATGAGGTCAACGACATCATAAAGAGAACCCTTGCTACAGCTGGATGCCCAGCCGAGAGAGAACCTCGATCACTAGCAGCCAACAATACCCACAACCCAGCAAACCGCCCCGACGGGATCACCATCTATCCTTGGAAGAATGGCAAGCTCTTAGCATGGGATTATACCTGTGTGTCGACACTGGCTGACACCTACATCCATCACAGTGTCGGGCGACAGGGAGGAGCTGCTGACCACAGAGAGGAGTACAAGATCGGCAAGTACAGGGACATAAGCCAACAGTATCAATTTGTCCCAGTGGGATCAGAGACCTTGGGAGTGTGGGAAAAAAAATGCAACACGTTTCCTTAAAGAACTGGGTTCCAGACTCATCGAGACCACCAGGAACCCAAGGGCAGCCACTTTCATGTTCCAGCGCCTCAGTGTGGCCATCCAGAGGGGAAACGCGTGGTGCATACTGGGCTCGCGTCCGGCTTCAGAGGAGCTGGAGGAGATTTATAATCTTTGATATATTGTACCAATGTATTCATGTTCATGTTTGTGTTTTCTGTCAATGTATTCTGTCTATTAATAAAGCACTCATATAATATATATATATATATAGGTAGTGTGCGGATGTGTCACCGTCCACGGTTACCCTTAGAATGTGGTCAGTGGTCGGTGCCAACCCCACCCTACCACCATCCCCCTACTCCTCATATGGTGTAGGAGGGTTTCTGAGATGTCAAGTATGAAATTATAAGATATAATAGTCAGCCCCAAGCTTTTTCTAGTCGTTTATAACAGGTCATGTGGTTTGAGAAAATACGTTTCTCGATAAATATATGTGGCCATCTTTCTTGTTAGTGCAGATGCCTCCCCCTTTAAATGAGTTTAATGAGCCCCGTTTCCTTTACAAAACTTTTAGAAGTCTCCCCTCTATATGTTAGGGTTTTCTCTGGTAATTTAAATGACACGTTGTCTTGTGGAGGCTACAATATAATTGCCAGTGACTTCTATATCACTGACAATATATTTATATATTTAAAGTTATTTATGTCATAGCGGAATATGACTGATTTTTTTATTATTGCCACGTTAATTTCGTTTAGGTTACAATATCAATGCTTGTGGGATTTTTCTAATGCTATAATATTCATTCTTCTGGCTGATGTGCCTGTGGGCACTTCCGGTGCCCTCTCCTCTCTCCCTCCCTTACTCCACCACTCCACTGAAGGCGTGTACACGTATTCGTGTGGACACCCTCTTCTTTTCTGCAACTTTGCAAGCTCCTGATGATGTGTTGATTGCAACACGATAGGCCTAGAGCTATCATTTTACTCCCCCCGTGATTGTTTTGCATCTTGTATCGCTTGGTTTGCGATATTTGATTAATATATATAGTATGTATATATATATATATATATATATATATATATATATATATATATATATATAAATGATCTCAGACCAGTGATCCGACGTGAAGTTTGTTTTGTCCACTGTCTAACACTGATATGTTTCCCATTCGTCTATAAAATTCTCTCATCGAAGCCCCCTTAATCAGGAGAAAATTCTCACTAAAACGCCTAATGAAGTGCAGAATTTCTAGTGATGGCACTGCGCTCTCTTTTGTTTTCCTTGTTGTCCTGAAGAACTTTTTGATGCCTTGGAACTAATTAGGGCTGCATCATTTAGTCTCTTCTCTTTGCTGACGCAACTTGGATTATTAAAAGAGAGAGAAATATTAACGATTGGTTTAATTCCCGGAAAATGCGTACTTATCAGTTCTTGTAGCACTGAGGGAATACTCTCAGTGACAGCAGCACTGACAGAATGCTCTCAGTGGCAGCAGCACTGAGGGAATACTCTCAGTGACAGCACCAGTGCTAAGAGAATGCTCTCAGTGACAGCAACACTGAGGGAATACTCTCAGTGACAGCAGCACTCAGGGAATGCTCTCAGTGACAGCAGCACTGACAGAATGCTCTCAGTGACAGCAGCACTGAGGGAATACTCTCAGTGACAGCAGCACTCAGGGAATGCTCTCAGTGACAGCAGCACTGACAGAATGCTCTCAGTGGCAGCAGCAGCACTGAAGGAATGCTCTCAGTGGCAGCAGCAGCACTGAAGGAATGCTCTCAGTGACAGCAGCACTCAGAGAATGCTCTCAGTGACAGCAGCACTCAGAGAATGCTCTCAGTGACAGCAGCACTGACAGAATGTTCTCAGTGGCAGCAGCAACACTGAAGGAATGCTCTCAGTGACAGCAGCACTGACAGAATGCTCTCAGTGGCAGCAGCAGCACTGAAGGAATGCTCTCAGTGACAGCAGCAGTACTGAGGGAATGCTCTCAGTGACATAAGTAGCACTGAGGGAATGCTCTCAGTGACAGCAGCAGTGCTAGGGAATGCTCTCACTGACAGTAGCACTGCTGAGGGAATGCTCTCACTGATAGAAAAAGTGCTGAGGGAATGCTCTCATTGACAGCAGCACTGAGAGAATGCTCTCACTGACATAAATAGTGCTGAGGGAATGCTCTCACTGACAGAAACAGTGCTGAGGGAATGCTCTCAGTGACAAACAGTGCTGAGTACCTTCGTCGTAACAGTGCCTTCGTCATAACAAGATGTCATGTACTAAGCTGACTTAGGTATTTTCTTTGCCTGATGGTCACTACGCTTAATCCACTTAGGAGACAAAATTCAACACATAATATATTTACGATCTTTAACATAAATTATTTAGAACAATACTTTCTCGCTTTCTCTCTTAACAAGTTAAAGACCATTACAAGATTTTACGATTGACTTCGTAGACACCTTATGGTATGTAAAGTTGCAAAAAGGTTAAATACCATATAATAAATACCTATTATTCACACACATAGGGACATCTTATCGTACTGGTGAATCAATACCTTTAAGGATTCTAGGCTCAACTCTTAATACTGACTAAGTAACCTTAAGTCCGAAACCAAGAACTTAAAGTCCGTAATCTCACACCCCTCCTGGGACATCCGAGTCTTCAACTCAACTTATACTAAACTGCCATCTGTCTCAACTGACGCTAAGCCCCTAAGCCGCTCTCTGTCTTTAGTAAGAGAAACCCGACAGAACTCAATGTTGTGTGACAACCTCAAAACTAGGAGAGTCATGGAAGACTGTCCTCTAACGAGCTCTCAAACAATGCGAGACACTCAATAAGAGACCACAGGCAGACCCAGACTGCCTCAGAGCAAACATTCTCCACCCTAGGTCAGGTAGGGTCACGTGACTCGGACCGTCGTGAGTGTCAATGCTAGACCCTAAGATTCTAACAGTCGTTGGCCAGCCACTATTGCACAGTCAACAGTTATTCTCCAGTAAAACATCCTACCAGTAATATAATAATAATAATCATAACAATCATGATGATGAGTAGATAATAATATAATGGCGAACAACTTCATTTGAGCTATTAATGAAGATATTCGCGATATAATATTAATTAAAGGTTGCAATGCAGTTTGACCATAAAAATAATACCTTGGGTCCTACACAGTGCTGAGGCAATGCTCTCAGTGACACAAGCAGTGCTGAGGCAATGTCTCAGGACACAAGCAGTGCTGAGGAATGCTCTCAGTGACACAAGCAGTGCTGAGGCAATGCTCTCAGTGACACAAGCAGTGCTGAGGCAATGCTCTCAGTGACACAAGCAGTGCTGAGGGAATGTTCTCAGAGACACAAGCAGTGCTGAGGCAATGCTCTCAGTGACACAAGCAGTGCTGAGGCAATACTCTCAGTGACACAAGCAGTGCTGAGGGAATGTTCTCAGTGACACAAGCAGTGCTGAGGGAATGTTCTCAGTGACACAAGCAGTGCTGAGGCAATGCTCTCAGTGACACAAGCAGTGCTGAGGCAATGCTCTCAGTGACACAAGCAGTGCTGAGGCAATTTCTCAGTGACACAAGCAGTGCTGAGGCAATGTCATCAGTGACACAAGCAGTGCTGAGGCAATGCTCTCAGTGACACAAGCAGTGCTGAGGAATGTTCTCAGTGACAGCAGTGCTGAGAATGTCTCAGTGACACAAGCAGTGCTGAGGGAATGTTCTCAGTGACACAAGCAGTGCTGAGGAATGTTCTCAGTGACACAAGCAGTGCTGAGACAATGCCTCAGTGACACAAGCAGTGCTGAGGAATGTTCTCAGTGACACAAGCAGTGCTGAGACAATGCTCTCAGTGACACAAGCAGTGCTGAGGGAAATATCTCAGTGACACAAGCAGTGCTGAGGCAATGTACTCATGACACAAGCAGTGCTGAGGCAATTCTCAGTGACACAAGCAGTGCTGAGCAATGCTCTCAGTGACACAAGCAGTGCTGAGGCAATGTCTCAGTGACACAAGCAGTGCTGAGGGAATGTTCTCAGTGACACAAGCAGTGCTGAGGCAATGCTCTCAGTGACACAAGCAGTGCTGAGGCAATGTTCTCAGTGACACAAGCAGTGCTGAGACAATGCTCTCAGTGACACAAGCAGTGCTGAGGAATGTTCTCAGTGACACAAGCAGTGCTGAGGGCAATGTATCTCAGTGACACAAGCAGTGCTGAGGGAATGTTCTCAGTGACACAAGCAGTGCTGAGGCAATACTCTCAGTGACACAAGCAGTGCTGAGACAATGCTCTCAGTGACACAAGCAGTGCTGAGGGAATGTTCTCAGTGACACAAGCAGTGCTGAGGCAATGCTCTCAGTGACACAAGCAGTGCTGAGGCAATGCTCTCAGTGACACAAGCAGTGCTGAGGCAATGCTCTCAGTGACACAAGCAGTGCTGAGACAATGCTCTCAGTGACACAAGCAGTGCTGAGGGAATGTTCTCAGTGACACAAGCAGTGCTGAGGGAATGTTCTCAGTGACACAAGCAGTGCTGAGGGAATGTTCTCAGTGACACAAGCAGTGCTGAGGCAATGCTCTCAGTGACACAAGCAGTGCTGAGGGAATGTTCTCAGTGACACAAGCAGTGCTGAGGCAATGCTCTCAGTGACACAAGCAGTGCTGAGGCAATGCTCTCAGTGACACAAGCAGTGCTGAGGAATGTCTCAGTGACACAAGCAGTGCTGAGGACAATGCTCTCAGTGACACAAGCAGTGCTGAGACAATGCCTCAGTGACACAAGCAGTGCTGAGGAATGTTCTCAGTGACACAAGCAGTGCTGAGGCAATGCTCTCAGTGACACAAGCAGTGCTGAGACAATGCTCTCAGTGACACAAGCAGTGCTGAGGAATGCTCTCAGTGACACAAGCAGTGCTGAGGCAATGCTCTCAGTGACACAAGCAGTGACTGAGGCAATGCTCTCAGTGACACAAGCAGTGCTGAGGCAATGCTCTCAGTGACACAAGCAGTGCTGAGGCAATGCTCTCAGTGACACAAGCAGTGCTGAGGCAATGTTCTCAGTGACACAAGCAGTGCTGAGGCAATGCTCTCAGTGACACAAGCAGTGCTGAGGCAATGCTCTCAGTGACACAAGCAGTGCTGAGGCAATGCTCTCAGTGACACAAGCAGTGCTGAGGCAATGCTCTCAGTGACACAAGCAGTGCTGAGACAATGCTCTCAGTGACACAAGCAGTGCTGAGGCAATACTCTCAGTGACACAAGCAGTGCTGAGAATGCTCTCAGTGACACAAGCAGTGCTGAGACAATGCTCTCAGTGACACAAGCAGTGCTGAGGGAATGCTCTCAGTGACACAAGCAGTGCTGAGGCAATGCTCTCAGTGACACAAGCAGTGCTGAGGGAATGCTCTCAGTGACACAAGCAGTGCTGAGCAATGCTCTCAGTGACACAAGCAGTGCTGAGGCAATGCTCTCAGTGACACAAGCAGTGCTGAGGCAATGCTCTCAGTGACACAAGCAGTGCTGAGGCAATGTTCTCTGTGACACAAGCAGTGCTGAGCCAATGCTCTCAGTGATACAAGCAGTGCTGAGCCAATGCTCTCAGTGACACAAGCAGTGCTGAGGGAATGCTCTCAGTGACACAAGCAGTGCTGAGGCAATGCTCTCAGTGACACAAGCAGTGCTGAGGCAATGCTCTCAGTGACACAAGCAGTGCTGAGGCAATGCTCTCAGTGACACAAGCAGTGCTGAGCCAATGCTCTCAGTGACACAAGCAGTGCTGAGGGAATGCTCTCAATGACAGAAACAGTGCTGAGGGAATGCTCTCAGTGACAAAAACAGTGCTGAGGGAATACTCTCAGTGACAGAAACAGTGCTGAGGGAATACTCTCAGTGACAGAAACAGTGCTGAGGGAATACTCTCAGTGACAGAAACAGTGCTGAGGGAATACTCTCAGTGACAGAAACAGTGCTGAGAGAATACTCTCATAGACAGAATCAGTGCTGAGGGAATACTCTCAGTGACAGAAACAGTGCTGAGGGAATACTCTCAGTAACAGAAACAGTGCTGAGGGAATACTCTCAGTGACAGAAACAGTGTTGAGGGAATACTCTCAGTGACATAAACAGTGCTGAGGGAATACTCAGTGACAGAAACAGTGCTGAGGGAATACTCTCAGTGACAGAAACAGTGCTGAGGGAATACTCTCAGTGACAGAAACAGTGCTGAGGGAATACTCTCAGTGACAGAAACAGTGCTGAGGGAATACTCTCAGTGACAGAAACAGTGCTGAGGGAATACTCTCAGTGACAGAAACAGTGCTGAGGGAATACTCTCAGTGACAGAAACAGTGCTGAGGGAATACTCTCAGTAACAGAAACAGTGCTGAGGGAATACTCTCAGTGACAGAAACAGTGCTGAGGGAATACTCTCAGTGACAGAAACAGTGCTGAGGGAATACTCAGTGACAGAAACAGTGCTGAGGGAATACTCTCAGTGACAGAAACAGTGCTGAGGGAATACTCAGTGACAGAAACAGTGCTGAGGGAATACTCTCAGTGACAGAAACAGTGCTGAGGGAATACTCTCAGTGACAGAAACAGTGCTGAGAGAATACTCAGTGACAGAAACAGTGCTGATGGAATACTCTCAGTGACAGAAACAGTGCTGAGGGAATACTCTCAGTGACAGAAACAGTGCTGAGGGAATACTCAGTGACAGGTAGTAAGATAACATGAAGTTGATTCAGGACTCTAAGACAAGGTCAGTCTTATAGGCAGTAACATAAACATCGAGATGATAGCCTCATAAGTCTCACTGCGCGAAACGTCATTGTAATAAAGACTTACCTGTCTTTTATTCATTTCAGAGAAACTCTAAGATGGCAAAACATATTTTTTTTTTTAACTTTTCGCCTAATGAAAGTCTTTCATCATTTACTTGATCAAAACCCACTGTTGGTGAAGCATTGCAAGGGAAAGAGGCTATGGATGTGGTGCAGAGTATCCACAAAACAATGATCCACTGTCACGACCACATAGTGTGCACTGTCACGACCACATAGTGTACACTGTCACGATCACATAGTGTACACTGTCACGACCACATAGTGTACACTGTCACGACCATATAGTGTACACTGTCACGACCACATAGTGTACACTGTCACGACCACATAGTGTACACTGTCACGACCACATAGTGTACACTGTCACGACCATATAGTGTACACTGTCACGACCACATAGTGTACACTGTCACGACCACATAGTGTACACTGTCACGACCACATAGTGTACACTGTCACGACCACATAGTGTGCACTGTCACGACCACATAGTGTACACTGTCACGACCACATAGTGTACACTGTCACGACCACATAGTGTACACTGCCACGACACATAGTGTACACTGTCACGACCACATAGTGTACACTGTCACGACCACATAGTGTACACTGTCACGACCACATAGTGTACACTGTCATCATTCCACATAGTGTACACTGTCACGACCACATAGTGTACACTGTCACGACCACATAGTGTACACTGTCACGACCACATAGTGTACACTGTCACGACCACATAGTGTACACTGTCACGACCACATAGTGTACACTGTCACGACCACATAGTGTACACTGTCACGACCACATAGTGTACACTGTCACGACCATTTACTGTGAACTGCCACGACCACATAGTGTGCACTGTCACGACCACATAGTGTACACTGTCACGACCATTTACTGTGAACTGCCACGACCACATAGTGTGCACTGTCACGACCACATAGTGTACACTGTCACGACCATTTACTGTGAACTGCAACGACCACATAGTGTGCACTGTCACGACCACATAGTGTGCACTGTCACGACCACATAGTGTGCACTGTCACGACCACATAGTGTACACTGTCACGACCACATAGTGTGCACTGTCACGACCACATAGTGTACACTGTCACGACCACATAGTGTACACTGTCACGACCACATAGTGTGCACTGTCACGACCACATAGTGTGCACTGTCACGACCATTTACTGTGCACTGTCACGACCACATACTGTACACTACCACGACCACATACTGTACACTACCACGACCACATACTGTACACTACCACGACCACATACTGTACACTACCACGACCACATACTGTACACTACCACGACCACATACTGTACACTGCCACGACCACATAATGCACCTAACCGTGTGTGAACATAATCTGAGAGTAGTGTCATGTGTGAACTTATTGTTCTGAGTCTTACTGAACGGAGTGAGGGTTGGAACTCACGGCAAGCCAGTCCTAAACTTAGCATGCACTGAGTTCGAGTCCCACTCCTTTCAGTAAGTTGTTGACAATCGTGTCATTACGATGTCTTAAGTCTTACTCTGTTCGGCTTTGGGACAGCCGCTATGGAGCACTTCTTAGCCTCACGATACATCTTTTCTGTGTGGAACACTCTGTAAGTCTTGCTAGTGACTGACTCGTTTAGGTGGTTTTAGTCTTTACTTGTATCTGGCATACAAGTAAAGACTACATCTTTATTTTCTGGTGTGGACACAACAAGACGTTTACTTCTGCATACTAAGAAGTGCATTTATTATTTGCCCAGCTTTCAGCTTATGCTTCGAACGAATGGAGGTTGCATCTGCAGTGATGGTGTCCATTCACTGTATTTTATGGACCGCTTGGTGTCCCCAGACGTATGTACAGTGTGTCCCCAGACGTATGTACAGTGTGTCCCCAGACGTATGTACAGTGTTGACTTGGGGGTCGAGTCAGAGTGAATTGAAAACCGTCTTACTTGTGCTGGTCTCAAGAATTTTGTGATGTACCTTTTATTTGATGGACTTTATATAATATGGGTTTAGAATAGTTATTATTTGTGGAATGATTATATAACATTTGTCACACTTGTGGGTGGTACTGTAATTGGTTATTATCACAAATAAATACAATTTACTGACACTTTCACGCTGTAAATATATTTGTTAAGGACGTCTGTATTCAGTAAAGATTGACACTTTTTACACTTCAGGTTGTACCAGATCTCAAGACTGATAGAACGAGAAGTGTAAACACGCCCCTGATGTAAGTGTAAACACGCCCCTGATGTAAGTGTAAACACGCCCCTGATGTAAGTGTAAATACGCCCCTGATGTAAGTGTAAACACGCCCCTGATGTCTGTGCTTCGGCTTTAACGGTGACACAGCTTGCCTTCAAGCAACCCTGCTTAGGAAGCTGATGCAAACATGTCTCACACTGTCACCTACTTTCCCTCCGTGTCACCCTTCCCTCTCCGTGTCATTCAATCCCTTATGTGTCACCCTTCCTCCTCCGTGTCGTCTTCTTCGCTGGTGTCACCACCCTCCTGCATGCAGTTGCATCTTTTCAATCTAGTCGTGGGGATCAAAGGAGTGCCCGCTCTGTCGCTCTGCCTAATAATACCCTCACGCTTCCTTATTGGTTCCAGTGTCAACTAGTGTTCTAGACTCTCAGCTACGGTGTCATCAGTGTCAACTAGTGTTCCAGACTCTCAGCTACGGTGTCATCAGTGTCAACTAGTGTTCCAGACTCTCAGCTACGGTGTCATCAGTGTCAACTAATGTTCCAGACTCTTAGCAACGGTGTCATCAGTGTCAACTAGTGTTCCAGACTCTTAGCAACGGTGTCATCAGTGTCAACTAGTGTTCCAGACTCTTAGCAACGGTGTCATCAGTGTCAACTAGTGTTCTAGACTCTCAGTTACGGTGTCATCAGTGTCAACTAATGTTCCAGACTCTCAGCTATGGTGTCATCAGTGTCAACTAGTGTTCCAGACTCTTAGCAACGGTGTCATCAGTGTCAACTAATGTTCCAGACTCTCAGCTATGATGTCATCAGTGTCAACTAGTGTTCCAGACTCTCAGCTATGGTGTCATCAGTGTCAACTAGTGTTCCAGACTCTTAGCAATGGTGTCATCAGTGTCAACTAATGTTCCA
The DNA here is from genome assembly GCA_009830355.1 of Cherax destructor. Taxonomy (NCBI): domain Eukaryota; kingdom Metazoa; phylum Arthropoda; class Malacostraca; order Decapoda; family Parastacidae; genus Cherax; species Cherax destructor. The sequence goes on from WNWK01016635.1 coordinate 24,811, forward strand.
GACTCTCAGCTATGATGTCATCAGTGTCAACTAGTGTTCCAGACTCTTAGCAACGGTGTCATCAGTGTCAACTAGTGTTCCAGACTCTTAGCAACGGTGTCATCAGTGTCAACTAGTGTTCCAGACTCTCAGCTGCAGTGTCATCAGTGTCAACTAGTGTTCCAGACTCTCAACTTGGGTAACATTAGCGCTAATCATCGGCGTCGGAGTTCCAGACTCACGAAGTGCTTGCTCAGTAGTGCATGTGTGTACTCGCCTAACTGGACTTTCCACTCACTGTTTATCTACCAATATGTACTTACTATGCACACACACACATGTGATGTGTGTGTACTCACCTAGTTGTACTCACCTAGTTGTGGTTGCAGGGGTCGATTCAAAGCTCCTGGCCCCGCCTCTTCACTGGCCGCTACTGGGTCACTCTCCCTGCTCCATGAGCTTTGTCATACCTCTCCTTAAAGCTATGTATTGAGCCTGCCTCCACTACACCGCTTCCTAAACTATTCCACTTCCCGACCACTCTGTAACTGAAGAAATACTTCCTAACATCTCTATGATTCATCTGAATCTTCAACTTCCAACTGTGTCCCCTTGTTGCTGTGTCCCATCTCTGGAACATTCTGTCTCTGTCCACTTTGTCAATTCCTCTCAGTATCTTATATGTTGTTATCACGTAACCCCCCCTGTCTCTCATGTCCTCCAGAGTCGTCAGGTCGATTTCCCTTAACCTCTCCTCGTAGGACATACCCCTTAACTCCGGGACTAGTCTTGTTGCAAACCTTTGCACTTTCTCGAGCTTCTTCACGTGCTTGGCTAGGTGTGGGTTCCAAACTGGTGCTGCATACTCCAGTATGGGCCTAACGTACACAGTATACAGGGTCCTGAACGATTCTTTATTAAGATGTCGGAATGCTGTTCTTAGGTTTGCTAGGCGCCCACATGCTGCAGCAGTTATTTGGTTGATGTGCGCCTCAGGAGATGTTCCTGGTGTTATACTCATCCCAAGATCTTTTTTCTTGATTGAGGTTTCCAGTCTCTGGCCCCCTAGACTGTACTCCGTCTGCGGTCTTCTTTGCCCTTCCCCAATCTTCATGACTTTGCACTTGGTGGGGTTGAACTCCAGGAGCCAATTGCTGGACCAGGCTTGCAGCCTGTCCAGATCCCTTTGTAGTTCTGCCTGGTCCTCGTCCGATTGAATTCTTCTCATCAACTTCACATCATCTGCAAACAAGGACACTTCGGAGTCTATTCCTTCCGTCATGTCGTTCACAAATACCAGAAACAGCACTGGTCCCAGGACTGACCCCTGTGAAACCCCGCTCGTCACCGGCGCCCACTCTGACACCTCGTCACGTACTATGACTCGCTGTTGTCTTCCTGACAGGTTTTCCCTGATCCATTGTTGTGCCTTCCCTGTTACCCCTGCCTGGTCCTCCAGCTTCTGCACTAATCTCTTGTGTGGAACTGTGTCAAACGCCTTTTTACAATCCAAGAATATGCAATCTACCCACTCCTCTCTCTCTTGTCTTATTGCTGTCACCCTGTTGTAGAACTCTAGTAGGTTTGTGGCACAGGATTTCCCGTCCCTGAAACCGTGTTAGCCGTCGTTGATAAGCTCCTTCCTTTCTAGGTGCTCCACCACTCTTCTGATAATCTTCTCCATGACCTTGCATACTATACATGTCAGTGACACTGGTCTGTAGTTTAGTTCTACGTTTCTGTCTCCTTTTTTAAAAATTGGAACTACATTTGCTGTCTTCCATACCTCAGGTAGTTGCCCTGTTTCGATAGATGTGTTGAAGATTGTTGTTAGGGGTACACATAGCTCCTCTGCTCCCTCTCTCAGGACCCATGGAGAGATGTTATCCGGCCCCATCGCCTTTGAGGTATCTAGCTCGCTTAGTAGCCTCTTCACTTCCTCCTCAGTTGTGTGTATTGTGTCCAGCACCTGATGGTTTACCTCACCTCTCCGCCTTTCTGGAGGCCCTTCTATCTCCTCTGTGAACACTTCTTTGAATCTCATGTTGAGCTCCTCACACACTTCCCGGTCATTTCTTGTGACCTTCCCTCCTACCTTCCTCAACCTGATCACCTGGTCCTTGACTGTTGTTCTCCTCCTGATGTGGCTGTACAGCAGCTTTGGGTCAGATTTGGCTTTCGCTGCTATGTCATTCTCGTACTGTCTTTGGGCCTCCCTTCTGATCTGTGCATATTCATTTCTGGCCCTACGACTGCTCTCCTTATTCTCCGGGGTTCTTTGCCTTCTGTACCTCTTCCATTTCCTTGCACACTTGGTTTTGGCTTCCCTGCACCTTTGGGTGAACCATGGGCTCATCCTGTCTTTTTCACTTCTCCTGTTACCCTTGGGTATAAACCTTTCCTCAGCTTCCTTGCAAATTGTTGTCATATATTCCATCATCTCGTCTACTGACTTCCCTGCCATCTATCTGTCCCACTGAACTCCGTGCAGGAAGTTCCTCATGCCCACATAGTCACCTTTCTTGTAGTTTGGCTTCATTCGTGCAGCCCTTCCTGCTTCCCCCTCCACTTGTAACTCTATTATGTATTCGAAACTTAGAACCATATGATCACTGGCCCCAAGGGGGCTTTCATGTGTGATGTCATCAATATCTGCATTACTCAGGGTGAATACTAGGTCCAGTCTCGCTGGTTCGTCCTCTCCTCTCTCTCTGGTAGTGTCCCTTACGTGTTGGTACATGATATTTTCCAGTACCACCTCCAGCATCTTAGTCCTCCACGTTTCTTGGCCCCCATGTGGCTCTAAGTTCTCCCAATCGATTTCCTTGTGGTTGAAGTCACCCATGATCAGTAGCTTCTCCCTGCTCACACGAGCCCTTCTGGCCACTTCTGCCAGTGTGTCAATCATCGCTCTGTTACTCTCATCATACTCTTGCCTTGGCCTCTTGCTGTTCTGTGGTGGGTTATACATAACTGCAATTACCACCTTGGGACCTCCAGACTAAAGCATTCCTACTATGTAATCCCCTGCTTCTCCTCTGTCTCCTCTCTCCAGCTCGTCAAAATCCCATCGGTTTTTGATCATCAGTGCCACTCCTCCATCTCCTCTGTTCCCTCTGTCTTTCCTCAGGATCTGGTATCCCATTGGAAAGATGGCATCTGTTATCATAGCTGTGAGCTTGGTTTCTGTGAGAGCTATTATGTCAGGTGATGCCTCTTTGACTCTTTTGTGCCACTCCTCCCACTTATTTGTTATTCCATCAGCATTGGTGTACCATACCTTCAGTTTCCTCTCTACTACTGTGTTTTGGGGGGTCTGTGAGGGTGGGGGATCTGGCGGTATACTGTGGGATTCTATAGTGGAGTGTTGGGTGGGGGCTGTGAGTGTGGGTTGTAGTTTGTGTTGGGATAGTGTTCTTGATTGTTGGGTGTTGGGGATGGTTCTCTGTGCTTGTTCTTGTTGCTCTGCCCTGCTCTGGTTGTCCTCTACTGATTTTGTCCTTGTCTCTCATCCTAGCTCCTTTCGCCTTTGTGCCCACTCCCTCAGCTACTGTCGTTCTGTTTTTGTTATGTCCCTGTTTTTGTTCTGTGTGTGTGTGTGTAGTGTGTGTGTGTGTGTGTGTGTGTGTGTGTGTGTGTGTGTGTGTGTGCGACTGTGTGTGAGTGAGAAAGAGAAAAAAGAGAGAGGAGAGAAAGAGAAAGTGTGGTAGTTATTTTTCTTAAATATCCTATAATGGTTCAGCAGAATTACGAAGGTCTTACACTGCAATTATATCCGAGACTAAGAGGTGTTATTCCGCCTGGTCGCACTTCACAGCCTGGCCCCCGCCTGGTTGCACTTCACAGCCTGGCCCCCGCCTAGTTGCACTTCACAGCCTGGCCCCCCCGCCTGGTCGCACTTCACAGCCTGGCCCCCACGCCTGGTCGCACTTCACAGCCTGGCCCCCCGCCTGGTTGCACTTCACAGCCTGGCCCGTCCCCGCCTGGTCGCACTTCACAGCCTGGCCCTCCCCGCCTGGTCGCACTTCACAGCCTGGCCCCCGCCTGGTCGCACTTCACAGCCTGCCCCCCGCCTGGTCGCACTTCACAGCCTGCCCCCACGCCTGGTCGCACTTCACAGCCTGGCCCCCCGCCTGGTCGCACTTCACAGCCTGCCCCCCGCCTGGTCGCACTTCACAGCCTGGCCCCCACGCCTGGTCGCACTTCACAGCCTGGCCCCCCGCCTGGTCGCACTTCACAGCCTGGCCTCCCCGCCTGGTCGCACTTCACAGCCTGGCCCCCCGCCTGGTCGCACTTCACAGCCTGGCCCCCCGCCTGGTCGCACTTCACAGCCTGGCCCCCACGCCTGGTCGCACTTCACAGCCTGGCCCCCCCGCCTGGTGCACTTCACAGCCTGGCCCCCACGCCTGGTCGCACTTCACAGCCTGGCCCCCCCGCCTGGTCGCACTTCACAGCCTGGCCCCCGCCTGGTCTGCACTTCACAGCCTGGCCCTCCCACGCCTGGTCGCACTTCACAGCCTGGCCCCCCCGCCTGGTCGCACTTCACAGCCTGGCCCCCCGCCTGGTCGCACTTCACAGCCTGGCCCCCCGCCTGGTTGCACTTCACAGCCTGGCCCCCGCCTGGTCGACTTCACAGCTGGCCCCCGCCTGGTCGCACTTACAGTCTGGCCCCCACGCCTGGTTGCACTTCACAGCCTGGCCCCCCGCCTGGTTGCACTTCACAGCCTGGCCCCCGCCTGGTCGCACTTACAGCTTGCCCCCGCCTGGTCGCACTTTACAGTCTGGCCCCCGCCTGGTTGCACTTCACAGCCTGGCCCCCCGCCTGGTCGACTTCACAGCCTGGCCCTCCCCAAACCTGGTCGACTTCACAGCTGGCCCCCGCCTGGTCGTACTTACAGCCTGCCCCCGCCTGGTTGCACTTCACAGCCTGGCCCCACGCCTGTCGACTTCACAGCCTGGCTCCCCACGCCTGGTCGTACTTCACAGCCTACCCCCACGCCTGGTCGTACTTCACAGCCTGCCCCCCGCCTGGTCGCACTTCACAGCCTGGCCCCCATACGCCTGGTCGCACTTCACAGCCTGGCCCCACGCCTGGTCGTACTTCACAGCCTACCCCCCACGCCTGGTCGACTTCACAGCCTGGCCCCTCCGCTGGTCGCACTTCACAGCCTGGCCCCCCGCCTGGTCGCACTTCACAGCCTGGCCCCAGCCTAGTCGACTTCACAGCCTGCCCCCCACGCCTGGTCGCACTTCACAGCCTGCCCCCCGCCTGGTCGCACTTCACAGCCTGGCCCCACGCCTGGTCGCACTTCACAGCCTGGCCCCCTCACGCCTGGTCGTACTTCACAGCCTGGCTCCCCACGCCTGGTCGACTTCACAGCCTGGCCCCACGCCTGGTCGTACTTCACAGCCTTGCCCCCCGCCTGGTCGACTTCACAGCCTGGCCCCCAAGCCTGGTCGCACTTCACAGCCTGACCCCCACGCCTGGTATCACTTCACAGCCTGGTTCCCCTCCTGGTCGACTTTCACAGCCTATCCCCCACGCCTGGTAGCACTTCACAGCCTGGCCCCCCCTGGTCGCACTTCACAGCCTACCCCCCCGCCTGGTAGCACTTCACAGCCTGGTTCCCCTCCTGGTCGCACTTTCAGCCTATTCCCCCCCCGCCTGGTAGCACTTCACAGCCTGGTTCCCCGCCTGGTCGCACTTCACAGCCTGCCCCCTCGCCTGGTAGCACTTCACAGCCTGGTCCCCCGCCTGGTAGCACTTCACAGCCTGGCTCCACCTGCCTGGTAGCACTTCACAGCCTGGTCTCCTCCGCCTGGTGCACTTCACAGTCTGGCCTCCCCCTTAGCGCACTTCACAGTCTTGTCCCCCGCCTGGTAGCACTTCACAGTCTGGCTCCACTGCCTGGTAGCACTTCACAGCCTGCCTCCCCGCCTGGTAGCACTTCACACTCTGGCCCCCTCCGCCTGGTAGCACTTCACAGCCTGGCTCCACCGCCTGGTAGCACTTCACAGCCTGGCTCCACCGCCTGGTCGCACTTCACAGCCTGGCTCCACCGCCTGGTAGCACTTCACACTCTGCCCCTCGCCTGGTGCACTTCACAGCTGCTCCCACGCCTGGTAGCACTTCACAGCCTGGCTCCACGCCTGGTGCACTTCACAGTCTGGCCCCCACGCCTGGTAGCACTTCACAGCCCGGCCCCCCGCCTGTTCGCACTTCACAGTCTGGCCCCACAGCGGTGCCTCACGGCTGGCCCCCACGTGAGCACTTCACAGTCTGGCCCCCGCCTGGTAGCACTTCACAGTCTGGCCCCCACGCCTGGTAGCACTTCACAGCCTGGCCCCACGCCTGGTAGCACTTCACAGTCTGGCCCCACGCCTGGTAGCACTTCACAGTCTGGCTCCACCGCCTGGTAGCACTTCACAGTCTGGCCCCCACGCCTGGTAGCACTTCACAGCCTGGCCCCCACGCTTGGTCGCACTTCACAGTCTGGCCCCCACGCCTGGTAGCACTTCACAGACTGGCTCCACGCCTGGTCGCACTTCACAGTCTGGCCCCCACGCCTGGTAGCACTTCACAGCCTGGCTCCACCGCCTGGTAGCACTTCACAGTCTGGCCCCCACGCCTGGTAGCACTTCACAGCCTGGCTCCACCGCCTGGTAGCACTTCACAGTCTGGCCCCCACGCCTGGTAGCACTTCACAGTCTGGCCCCCACGCCTGGTAGCACTTCACAGTCTGGCCCCCACGCCTGGTAGCACTTCACAGCCTGGCTCCACCGCCTGGTAGCACTTCACAGTCTGGCCCCCACGCCTGGTAGCACTTCACAGCCTGGCTCCACCGCCTGGTAGCACTTCACAGTCTGGCCCCCACGCCTGGTAGCACTTCACAGCCTGGCTCCACCGCCTGGTAGCACTTCACAGCCTGGCCCCACGCCTGGTAGCACTTCACAGCCTGGCTCCACCGCCTGGTAGCACTTCACAGTCTGGCCCCCACGCCTGGTAGCACTTCACAGCCTGGCTCCACCGCCTGGTAGCACTTCACAGTCTGGCCCCCACGCCTGGTAGCACTTCACAGCCTGGCTCCACCGCCTGGTAGCACTTCACAGTCTGCCCCCCACGCCTGGTAGCACTTCACAGCCTGGCTCCACCGCCTGGTAGCACTTCACAGTCTGGCCCCCACGCCTGGTAGCACTTCACAGCCTGGCTCCACCGCCTGGTAGCACTTCACAGTCTGGCCCCAACATTACCTTCTGTTTTGAGGTTAATTTAAAACCTCTTACTGTCGTGTCTGTCAAGTAACAAACACGAGGTGTAAAAGTCACACTACCCGCGTCCTGGTCACACACCGGGCCGCGGCGGCGTTGACCCCCGGAACTCTCTCCAGGTAAACTCCAGGTATCCTGGATGTCTAGCATTCACAAGTACCCCTCGTTAAGGAGAGGAAACCTTAGACGACGTTTCGGTCCTACCTGGACCTGCTGAGGCCTAATAATGGGCCACGACGGTCGAAATGTCACTCATAATTTTCTCTACAAAACATGAAAAGAAAAATTATCGTGTACAGAACAGGGTGATTTTAGAGTCAGTTTCAGTCAGAGTTTTCAAATGATTACGTATTTTTTTTATTATGCTAGTCAGTCGAGATATGAAATGTTTTTCCCCGGAAGTAGGTACAACCATAGACACAGCTGATGATGGCTGCCCGTCTGGTGGTATAGTAGTTGCCCTCGTGCTGTCGAGGAAGCTGAACCAACTGTTCAACCTGGAGAGGACTGGAGCTTGAGCATGACAGTAGCAGTTTTGGAGACAAATTTTCCCACACAGTTTCTCTGACTTTCATTCTCTCTGTCTCTGTCTCTGTCTCTCTCTCTCTCTCTCTCTCTCTCTCTCTCTCTCTCTCTCTCTCTCTCTCTCTCTCTCTCTCTCTCTCTCTCTCTCTCTCTCTCTCTCTCTCTCTCTCTCTCTCTCTCTCTCTCTCTCTCTCTCTCTCTCTCTCTCTCTCTCTCTCTCTCTCTGCTGTGGCCCGGGGCGATAATAGAGTGAGACAGTAATGACCTTTATAATTTCATCAGTGAGGGTTGTTGGCGGGAGGATCCGTGCTTCCACAAACACTCAACCAATATCACGAGAGTCAACCCACCTTCCCACCAGCCCACATTCCCACCCATTTGAAAAAAAAAAACACCCACGATGCAAAGTAAAACACGCATGACGCTGTAAGAGAGAAGATCAACAGTTCGAAAATCGTAAAAATAGAAAAGTAAAAAAAATCGACGAAATATCTGAATCCAAACAAAAATTAGATGATAAATCTGAAGAACGAGAGGGACGCTTCTGAGGACCTGAATATAGGATTTGAATTAGTGTTCTTTGAGGAGACAGCAACATCTCTGGAGAAGCGAGATGTGAGAGAGAGAGAATAATGTCAGCTCAACATTTGGAAGAGGTGAAGAAGTTACTAGTTGAACATAAACAGTTAAAAGCATGAGACCCGTCAGTGCATCACCCTGGGTACCGAGAGACTGTGCACAATTACTGTGTTGCAATGGCTCTGGTAGTCGGGTAGTTACTGGAAAGCTGGAGAAGAACGAACTTTGTCCCAGTGATGAAGACGGGAGACAGGCAGGTACTTGTAGACCATACACCAGTAACCACAACCTGTGTACCGACAAAGAGGCTGCACAACATAATCAGAAGACTGGCGGAACTCTTAAAGAGGAATGAATTTGTAAACGACAACGAAACACGCTCAAGAATGGTTGCCTCACAGCAACGGAGATGAAAGAGGAAAAACTAGTTGATTGTATTCCATTTCACTGGAACGCAGGAGATTGTTCGACAGCTTACCACAACAGAGTCCGATCAATTAAATTTAGAAGAGAGAGAGAGAGAGGTGTCATGGCAAGAAGTGTAGTGAAACAAACCTAGGTATAAACTGGCTGTTAAGGAAGAAGTGTCAGATAGACAGAAAACGACGAGTGGGATGCTATGTGGATCTGTACTAAGATCGGCACACACACAATATCACCTTCTTAAAGCATTTTTAAAGGCAGTTCTTTGCAGGTGTAATAGAAAGGATCTTAGAAGTAGTGGTTTACCCGGAGTTTACTCCGCTGCCCGGTCCCAGATCAGCTCTCCTGGTTGCTGGCCTGATCGATCGTAGTGCCCGCCGCCCGCACTCCAATGTATACACCGCAACCCAGCTGATCATGAACTGTTTTGAGGAATCCGTCGAGTTTCCTCTTGAAGACAGCCAGAGGTCTGTTGGTAATCCCCTTTATGCATGAAGGGAAGTCGTGGTCCCTAAACACTCAGAGTACTCATCATTCCCCTGCTTTCATTAGACGTATCGTGCTCTGTCTATCAAACCTCCTGTGTTCATATGTTGTTACTTCCGTGTGAAAGTTTGGTACCAGTCCCTTCTGTATCTTCCAGATGTAGATTATGATGTATCTTTCTCGCTTACTATCTAGGAAGTACAGCTGTGGGGGTCTCAAGCGCTCCCAGTAATTTAGGTGCTTGAATGAGTTTATACGAGCTGTAAAGGTTCTCTACATTTTCTACCTCAGCAATTTCGCCTGCCTTAAAAGTGGCTGTTAGAACACAGCAATATTCCAGCCTAGAGAGAAAGAGTGACCTGAAGAGTGTTATAATTGGCTTTGCATCTCTTGTTTAGAAGGTTCTAGTTATCCAGTATATAATTTTTCTTACATTTTCGACAAAAAGATTGATGTGCTCCTTCAATGTGAGATCTTCTGACATTATAATCTCCCAGGTCTCTCACATTTGACTTATTTTTTGTTGAGTGGTTTAAGTTTGTCTTGTAGTCCGAACTTGTTTTTATTTCCACCATCCTTTCGTGACGTAGCAACTGAAATTTATCCTCGTTGCACATCATAATGTGAGTGGCGTGTGGGAGGCTGGGATTATATTAGCTTGAAGGCTCGCTGTGTCTTCTGTGCATACAAATTCTAATATCTTCTGCTAAGGATACAGTGCAATGATTAGTGTCACTGTGTATGTCAGAAATGAGAATGAGGAAGAGAAATGGAGCGAGTACTGTGTCATGAGAGACAGAACTTTTCACAGTAGCAGCCCCGACTTCACTGTTTACTATTATCTTCTTCTGGTGGAGAAACAAGCCTCACCCTGGGCTCTGCAGGAGGCTACTCTGTATTATTCCTTGTTTTGAAGTGACCCAAAATGGCCTGTTAGGTTTCAACACTATCAACTGCACGAGGCTCATTGCAAGTGTTAACCACCAATCAGAAGGACTTTATTCCCAGAATGTGGATTAAAATAAATTAATTACTTGTGAATATTGGAGTACGCTTTGACACATTCCCAATAGTGCATATACACTGTTGCTCTCAGTGTATATACACTGTTGCTCTCGGTGTATATACACTGTTGCTCTCAGTGTATATACACTGTTGCTCTCAGTGTATATACACTTTGCTGTGCTCTCAGTGTATAACACTGTTGCTCTCAGTGTATATACACTGTTGCTCTCAGTGTATATACACTGTTGCTCTCAGTGTATATACACTGTTGCTCTCAGTGTATATACACTGTTGCTCTCAGTGTATATACACTGTTGCTCTCAGTGTATATACACTGTTGCTCTCAGTGTATAAACACTGTTGCTCTCAGTGTATATACACTGTTGCTCTCAGTGTATATACACTGTTGCTCTCAGTGTATATACACTGTTGCTCTCAGTGTATATACACTGTTGTCTCAGTGTATATACACTGTTGCTCTCAGTGTATATACACTGTTGCTCTCAGTGTATATACACTGTTGCTCTCAGTGTATATACACTGTTGCTCTCAGTGTATATACACTGTTGCTCTCAGTGTATATACACTGTTGCTCTCAGTGTATATACACTGTTGCTCTCAGTGTATATACACTGTTGCTCTCAGTGTATATACACTGTTGCTCTCAGTGTATATACACTGTTGCTCTCAGTGTATATACACTGTTGCTCTCAGTGTATATACACTGTTGCTCTCAGTGTATATACACTGTTGCTCTCAGTGTATATACACTGTTGCTCTCAGTGTATATACACTGTTGCTCTCAGTGTATATACACTGTTGCTCTCAGTGTATATACACTGTTGCTCTCAGTGTATATACACTGTTGCTCTCAGTGTATATACACTGTTGCTCTCAGTGTATATACACTGTTGCTCTCAGTGTATATACACTGTTGCTCTCAGTGTATTTACACTGTTGCTCTCAGTGTATAAACACTGTTGCTCTCAGTGTATAAACACTGTTGCTCTCAGTGTATAAACACTGTTGCTCTCAGTGTATATACCCTACATCCTATGAAATATATCCCTCAGCTTACCACAAATGCAGCTTAACATTTAACAAGCTTATTATAAACTCAACTTAGGTTTAACACAGCTTAACATTAGCACAGCTTAACATTAACACAGCTTAACATTAACACAGCTTAACATTAACACAGCTTAACATTAACACAGCAACATTAACACAGCTTAACATTAACACAGCTTAACATTAACACAGCTTAACATTAACGCAGTTTAACGTTAACACAGATTAACATTAACACAGCTTAATATTAACACAGCTTAACATTAACACAGCTTAACATTAACACAGCTTAACATTAACGCAGTTTAACGTTAACACAGCTTAATATTAACACAGCTTAACATTAACACAGCTTAACATTAAGACAGTGATTCTAGGACAAATGTAGTAAACACGTAGACATCCAGAAAAATAAGAGAATGTATAAAATAAATCAACAACAACAGCAAAAACACAACAAATAAACACAACAAGCAAACAAGAGTGAACCCCAGAGAGGAAAGAGAAGTGAGGTTAGTTTTTAAAACGACATGAAATATTTACGCACTTGGCCAAGAATTCATGTGAACTCTCACTCGGTAGAAATGAATCTAACCATTTTATGTAAATGAACAGATAGAACAAATACATGCGCACACACACACACGCGCGCGCGCGCGCATATAGAACAGGCCTAGTGTCTAATCGACATGAGCCTAGGACAAAATGGTAACACACAACAGTCAAGGACCAGGTGATAAGGCTGAGGAGAGAAGATGGGGAACTCACAAGTAATGATCAAGAGGTATGTGAGGAGCTCAACTTGAGGTTTAAGGAAGTATTCACAGTGGAGGAAGGAAGGCAGCTGGGTAGACAGGATGATGATGGAAGGGAGGGAATTTGTTGTTTTGTGAGGCAATTTTACGGCATCTTTTGGTCTTTCTGGATCCTGGTAAGGTGAAGGTAGGGAGGTTAGATAAGGTGGGAAGGCGAGAAATGGAGGTTTTAGGTATGGATGTATATCCGCGTTACGATTGGAATGTTACGTGGTTTTGGTTTAGGCGTTTAAAGTTGCCTCTTAGGGTACTTGAGATTGGGTTTCATTTTTTATATGGTATATTGGCGTCTAGGGCTCATCTTTTTGTGATGGGACTGGCGGGTGATGGGTATTGTCAACACTGTGGGTTATGGGATATGACTTTCCATGTTGTATATTTTTGTGGGGGTCTTGAGAGGGTGAGGGAATGGTTTCTAGGGGTAATACGGGGTGTATGGTTGGGTTATCTGGTTGGGTTATCGGTGTTAAGATGTTTAAGTCTGGATGTGGTGGGATGCCCGGAGGATGTGAGGCATGCGGTAATGTATTTGGTATTGGATTTTATTTATGCTTCGTGGAGTATGAGGGAGGTTAGGAGTGATGCTAGGATTAGGGTTTTAGCAGCGAGATTTTATAGGACTAAGTGTAGGAACCAGGAGTTGTATGGGAGGGTGTGGGATAGGTTTTTTTCTGTGGGATATAGGCAATTGTCAATGGGGTCGTTGCTGGGTTACCTCCAAGCTATAGTTTCTAGATTTTTTACAGGAAGGGGGTTGGTCTCTGGAGAGGGGGGCTGGTGGGTTAGGTGTGAAAGCTGTTTGGTGGGGTTTATGTATGGAGGAGGGGGTGTGGTTGTCAGGGTTTTTTCCCAGTTATCCACTAACCATTTTCTCCTTGGGGAAAAGGGTTGGGGGGTTTCTTTTTTAGGTGAGTATGTGTGTGGTATGTTTGGAGACTCAGACAGGGGTGGGGTTAGTTTTGTTTTCACTTTTGGGTTTCAGGTGTTTTCCAATGGGGGTTTGCCTTACTTGGGGCCAGGTGTGCGCCCTTAGTGTGATTTGTTTTCCCTTTTTCGGTTCACCCTTCAAAAAAGTTTGTTGAAGTTTATTGGCATTATTATAACTATCAATTACTTGTTATATGGGATTAATTCTTCATTTTTTAATATGTGAGTTGTGTTTGTAGTTTTGTATTGAAAAAAAAAAAAAAACAGGAATGAGGTATCATGTGTTTTTCATTTTATTGTTATGTATGTATTGAAACTGATTGGGACTGATCCTTAGACTACGTCACCGTGAGGTGTTGTAACCAGGTCACGGGTATTCCTTGACCGACGGTTATGAAGATCTCTCATGTAATGTGTGCCTAGAATATCTATTATTATTGCTGGTTCATATTACCAAGAGATTTAGTTGTAATTGTTGTAGGTATATCATTTTTTTTGTATGCTTTTCGACCCCTTAGGGGTTCCCTATGTTTTGTTTAGTTTAGGTATTCTTTGTGTTTTGATTATATATATGTTTGTATAGTATATTACATATGTTCGATGTAATATGTATATATATTGCATATGTGTCAAACCTATATCCACCGGATGCCCTTTATGTTAATTTCAAGTTTCCTTAGTCATTCCTCCGTGGCTTTGTCCCGGCTGTATTGGAATTCTGTATGTAAAAAAACAGGGGGGGGGGTTGTTTGCAGTACGTTTTAGGATCCATAATCATTGTTTTAGTTTGTTACTTTCATTACGAGGGAGTTGGATCATTGTTTTAATGAGATGCGTTCTGTAAATTTTGCTTCACTTGATTTAGCATGAAATGTGCTACTCAATATGGTGATAATATGGGCCTTAAATATATTGTAAACGCGATTTTGTCAGTATTCAATGTTTTTTGTATGATGGAGCCTTGGAGTTAGGTGTAGGGTTAGGGTATGGATGTATGGGAATGCTTTCCCGGGGTATTTCTCCTGTTTTGATGTCTCATAGAGTTTGTTTTGTAAAAAATAATGTAATAACAGTGTGAATACTTGACTTAAATTAAGATTTTTAGAGTTTTAGGGGTTTTTATTGGGTGGGTTCAGGTTTTTCATAATGTATATTGTCTTCACACTATAGGACTTCAATCTTATATGTTTTTCAATGTAAAGTACTAGAGTACCTTATTTCAGGTATATGTACTTTCTCTGTTGGAAAATTGTAGGTTTTGTCTTACTGTTTCTTGATAATAAATTGTTTCTATGTGATGTAATACTGGATTTTAAATAAAAAAAAAAAAAAAAATTACCATGGATCTTAAAGACACTTCAAATATTAATTTTCTTATGGACGTACACCTCCAGGACGTACACCTCCAGGACGTACACCTCCAGGAGACTTTCGTAAAGTCATGCGACTCCATTATAATTATAATATCTAGCTTATGTTTATTCATATCTTTGGCTTAGAAGTTCTAGGAAAAAGGATAGAAAAATGTGGATATTCCATTTATAGGGATTAAAATGTATCAAAGGAAATAGGACAACATCAAATGAAAAATTTATACCAATGAAAAAAAATTGTACCAATGAAAAAAAATTATGTGGACGAAAAAAAATTTGTATAATAATAATTTCATAGGGAATGAATAAAATATAACAAGAATAAAAAGTATATGTTGCCTGGCTAAGATAACACAAGTCTAAAAATTGAATTTCTATAAAATTTAGTTACAAATAGTTTAGTTTAATCCATCAAATTATAACAAAATATTGAATTTCAATTTCATCACACAATTTCTAAAAAAATTCTCTCAAATTGTTTAGTATGATTTACTGAATAAATCAGCTGACTTTCTAGTAGTGATATAAATTACTGGTTTTCAGATAAGGTATGAAGTTGTGGTGGTGTTATTTTTTAAATTGTGGACATCACTGTAAAGTTTTTCTTTTTTTCCATACTGCTGTATAAGATGTTACTGAATTCACACTAAATAAAATAAATACATAAATACATACATATTTGCACTTTATATACATATTTACCCTAATACATAAATACATACATAAATACACTTTTGGAGTCATTAGACTGGGATAAGTAAATTTCTTGCATAATCTTTCCTGTCTGCAGCAAATCACCAAATTTACAAATCAAACATTACATAAGTGGAATTAGCAAACCATACATCACATTTATGCATCACATGATCACACTGCAATATCTACAAAAAGTCTTTCTTTCTACACTTACCATCTGCCAAATCTTTAACTCATCAAACTATATCTTCTTGAGGACACAGCTCTCAGCATCCAATAGGCACAGAGCACTTAGTCCTTCATGGGTCATTGTCGTTCTCAGATAATTCTTTATCAGTGCTAATTTGCTGAACGACCTTTCTCTCGAACAACTTGCTGATACCTGGAAAGGTATCAGCAAGACCTTCATCATGTAGTAAAACTGCCAGTTGAGATGGAGTGAGACATGACCTGAGCTTGGCAAAGGCTGCAAACTGGACAATTTCCTCAACAAACACTCTACTGAAGTCTTGAGGGTAAACACTGATAAGTTTCTTAGCCTCATTTTTTCTCTGCATGAGGTAGACTGCATAAGTTGACTATTACATTGAACCTGTCATACACTGCTTGCTATGCTACCCTGTGTTGTTGTAAGGCAACACACACTGTCATACACTGCTTGCTATGCTACCCTGTGTTGTTGTAAGGCAACACACACTGTCATACACTGCTTGCTATGCTACCCTGTGTTGTTGTAAGGCAACACACACACTGTCATACACTGCTTGCTATGCTACCCTGTGTTGTTGTAAGGCAACACACACTGTCATACACTGCTTGGTATGCTACCCTGTGTTGTTGTAAGGCAACACACACTGTCATACACTGCTTGCTATGCTACCCTGTGTTGTTGTAAGGCAACACACACTGTCATACACTGCTTGCTATGCTACCCTGTGTTGTTGTAAGGCAACACACACTGTCATACACTGCTTGGTATGCTACCCTGTGTTGTTGTAAGGCAACACACACTGTCATACACTGCTTGCTATGCTACCCTGTGTTGTTGTAAGGCAACTCACAACTGATCTAAAATGACACTGAAAGTTTCACATTTGAATTTTTCTCTGGGACACAAAACAACTTCCTCTGAGAATGATGTTGTGTTTGCATCATATTGCTTGTTTCTCTTTCTTTGCCTGATTGTAGTGTATTTGTAGTCTGTGTTGCCACAGATGTTCCTAGCATCTAGTTCCAGCTCTTCATACTTATCTCGAACTGATTTCATAAACCTTTCCAGAGAAGACTTCATTAGATTTGCCCATCTGCGTGTTGACGCAGAAAAAAGGTGTATAAAGCCAAAATAACTAACAGCTTTCACACAGCAAGAGGCAGCAGCCTGTCCTACATGATCTAGAGTGAGCAGCACAAGTAATAATAACTGCTTCTGAGTTATTTTTAAGTCTGGTCTGCGTTCCTGTGTAGCAACTTGACATATTACTGCCATTGTGGTAGGACTGCCCTCTGCAGTCTTCAAAATTAATACCTACTTTTTCTAGAAATTCTAGCAGATATGCAGACAACACTTCAGCCTTGTGAGAGCCAGTCTGCAGGAAAGTTAAAAATCTTTGTACCGGCTTTCCAGAAATGATATATGGCACAATCAGTGTTAGCTGGTCAACATGAGTCAGGTCTGGTGTTGATTCAACTGAAACTGACAAGTACTTCGCAGTCTTAAGTTCTGTCACAAAATAATTCCTAACATATTTCGCCATCAGTAGAACAATTTCTTCGTAGATTGTTGGTGATAAATATGACTGCTTACCACTTCCAGGATTGCCAGATTCTTTAAGGTGTCCCATCAAAAATGAATCAAACTGTGCAATAAGTTCCATTATTCCTAAAAAGTTCCCATTATATTTGGATCCTATGATTTCTTCACTACCCCTAAATGCCAGGCGTCTCTCAGCTAAGAAGACTGTCATTCTGGATACGAGTCAGAATCATGTTTGTTTTGACATATGGTGGCAGTTGACCAAAAGGACACATGCTTTTCTCTGACAGGAAACCACATGGCTGGGTCTGAATCACATGGTGGCGCTTCAGTGTCCATGTCTACAGAAATATCTGTAGAATGTGATTGTGGTGGTTAATCATCTTTACTATCTTGATTTGATATGTTCTTTTTATTTTCTGCAGATGTACTTGGGAATGCTGGTGGGTCCTCAGAAGAAACATCATCTGGTAGTGGTACTGGTCCTTCATTAACAGCTTCAATGTTTTCTACTACAGAAGCAGAGAAAAATTCTGTAAGGCGTTTTGCCTTTGCAAGACCGCAACATTTCTTTCGCTTGTTTCATTGGAAATCTGTCTTTTCTGAGCTCCTGACAACTAAATTTTCCATGGCATACTGGATATTCTGAGAAAAGAAAATATTCAGATTTTTGGACATTTAATGAAAATGTAGTTAATCACACACACACACACACACACACACACACACACATATATATATATATATACACGTGTGTGTGTGTGTGTGTGTGTGTGTGTGTGTGTGTTGTGGATGTGTATGAGTGTGTAAGATGTAATTGCAAAACGATGATATATCGCAAACCTTTGTGAGCAACACACAGATCTAAAACACGGACACCACTGCCACACACCACTGCCACACACCACTGCCACACACCACTGCCACACATCACTGCCACACAACACTGCCCCACAACACTGCCCCACAACACTGCCCCACAACACTGCCCCACATCACTGCCCCACACCACTGCCTAGCACTAAAAGCGGTCGACAAACACACACAGACACATATATAGCCCCAGGCCACCAGTTGACTCGTTAGTCATTGACCTCTACACTGACACTAACCAGAAACAGCTTTTCTGAGGTCGACATAGCCAATCATAGCCATATACGCAATAGTTACCTCCACACACAGACACAGACACACACGCACATACACACGCGAATATACAGCACCAGTTTGGAACCCTCATCTAGCCAAGCATGTAAGGAAACTAGAGAAAGTGCAAAGGTTTGCAACAAGGCTAGTCCCGGAGCTAAGGGGTATGTCCTACGAGAAGAGGTTATGATAACGACATATAAAATACTGAGAGGAATCGACAAGGTGGACAGAGACAGAATGTTCCAGAGGTAGGACACAGCAACAAGGGGTCACAGTTGGAAGTTGAAGACTCAGATGAATCACAGGGATGTTAGGAAGTATTTATACAGTCACAGAGTTGTCAGGAAGTGGAATAGTCTGGGAAGTGATGTAGTGGAGGCAGGATCCATACATAGCTTTAAGGAGAGGTATGATAAAGCTCATGGAGTGGGTAGAGTGACCGAGTAGTGGCCAGTGAAGAGGCGGGGCCAGGAGCTGTGAATCGACCCCTGCAACCACAATTAGGTGAGTACACGCGTGTGCACACCCTGGTCACCTCTGACCTCATGGTCCAGTCATTTACCTATTATTAGTTAAAATATATAGTGAGCATAAACCGGATTCGTCCAAGAAATAAGTGAACAAAGGACTGGATTCAAACAGATTCGTTGGAAACTGTTAAAAACAACTAAATACTTCGACAAATTATAGACTAGCTAGCTAGGAGAGTGGTCAAGTGTTGTAAGATGACCACCCCCATGAAGATCTGTGTAGTCTGTAGAAAGGGTAAGGGACGAAAACAGGCCTGTGGTCAATGGTCCCATGGTATATGCAGGGATTTTCAACCAGTGACCACCCTTGACATAAACTCAGAAAGATGTTTTTGGGTCTGCCCAAACGAGATACACCTGTATGAGGGAATTGCATCTATATTAAAAGACAAGAACACCAATAAAAGATCCTTCTTAAAAGACATGTCAACATGGTATTACAGCTGGGAAAATAAGATGGGTGGTTTGGAAGGGGCTGTCTTGAACGACAGCGCTCCTGAGGGTGCTAGTGTTGTCCTGGAGGATAGTTCTCCTGAGGGTGCTAGTGTTGTACTGGAGGACAGTGCTCCTGAGGAAGCTAGTGTTGTCCTAGAAAACAGTGCTCCTGAGGGTGCTAGTGTTGTCCTGGAGGATAGTTCTCCTGAGGGTGCTAGTGTTGTCCTGGAGGACAGTGCTCCTGAGGGTGCTAGTGTTGTCCTAGAAGACAGTGCTCCTGAGGGTGCTAGTGTTGTCCTGGTGGACAGTGCTCCTGAAGGTGCTAGTGTTGGAGATGAAACAAAAGGGGATGTTAGCACTAGTGCTGAAGATAGAAATGAGACAAGAAAACACGCACCAATAGGGAATACATTTGGGAACACAGTCACAAAAAAACAAAGCAAACACAAACCAGGCCTATGCAAATATTATGCATTTGGTATCTGCAGGCATGGAATTTCTGGGAAAACAGATAGACATGCAACTTTGACCACCCCAAAAATGCCGTGCTCATATGACAACAGGAAAATGCAACC
>WNWK01016636.1:0-44400 GCA_009830355.1 Cherax destructor
CTGTGCCTTTTTTTGTTGTTTTTTTTTTTGTTGCTGTTTTGTTGCTGTTTTATGATGAGTTAGTCATTTTGTACAGATTTCAAGATAAGGGACGACAGTAGAGGGGTTGAAACCGGTCCCGTTGTTGAATGATGCAGCGAGACCTGACTCAACCCGTCACCACCCGACTTATTGGTGATGGGGGATGGAGGGGGTGATGGAGGAGGGATGGAGTGATGGAGGGGGATGGAGGATGGAGGGAGGATGGGTGATGGAGGGAGATGGAGTGATGGAGGGAGTGATGGAGTGATGGAGGGAGTGATGGAGTGATGGAGGGGGATGGGTGATGGGGGAGTGATGGGGGGAGGATGGAGGAAGTGATGGAGGATGGGGGGTGATGGGGTGATGGGGGGGAGGATGGGGGTGGAGGGAGTGATGGAGGGAAAGGGGGATGGAGGGGGTGATGGAGGGAGGATGGAGTGATGGAGGGAGGATGGAGGGGTGGAGGGGAAATGATGGAGGGAGGATAGAGGGGGGATGGAGGGGGATGGTGGGGGTGGAGGGGGGATGGGGGGGATGGAGGGAGGATGGGGGGATGGAGGGGGGATAGAGTGATGTAGGGAGGATGGAGTGATGGAGGGGGATGGAGGGAGGATGGGGATGGAGGGAGGATGGAGGGAGGATGGGGGATGTAGGGGGATGGAGGGGGATGGAGGATGGAGGGGGTGATGGAGGGGTGGGGGGGGATGGGGGGATGGAGGGGGGATGGAGGGGTGGAGAGAGGATGGAGGGATGGAGGGAGGATGGGGGGGGTTTGGGGGGGATGGAGTGTTGGTGGGGGGATGGTGCAGGATTGGGGGAGGTGGGGGGATGGAGGGGGATGGTGGGAGGATGGAGGGGGATAGAGGGAGGATGGGGGTGGTGATGGTGGAAGGATGGAGGGAGGAATTTGGGGTGATGGTGGGAGGATGGTGGGGTGATGGTGGGAGTGATGGTGGGGGGTAGGGGGAGTGATGGTGGGGGGTGATGGTGGAGTGATGGAGGGAGGATGGTGGGGGGGAGGGGGGTGATGGAGGGAGGATGGAGGGGTGATGGTGGGGTGATGGTGGGGTGATGGTGGGAGTGATGGAGGGAGGATGGTGGGGTGATGGTGGGGGTAATATTGGGGGTGATGGTGGAGTGATGGTGGAAGTGATGGTGGTAGTGATTTTGGGGGGATGGTGGGGTGATGGGGAGTGATGGAGGGAGGATGGTGGAGGATGGTGGGGGGGATGGTGGGAGGGGGGAGGGGGGGAGGATGGAGGGAGGGGGTGGGGGGTGGGGGTGGTGGGGGTGATGGTGGGGGTGATGGAGGGAGGATGGTGGGGTGATGGTGGGAGGATATTGGGGGGGGATGGTGGGGGTGAGGGGAATGATGGAGGGAGTGAGGGGGGTGATGGTGAGGGATGGAGGGGGGATGGAGGGGGATGGTGGGAGTGATTGGGGTGATGGTGGGAGGATGGAGGGAGTGATGGAGGGAGTGGGGGGGGTGATGGTGGGGGGATGGGGGGAGGAGGGGAGGGAGGATGGTGGGGATGGGGGGGGTGATGGTGGGGAGTGATGGAAGGAGGGGATGGAGGGGGGATGGTGGGGATGGGGGGAGTGATGGGGGAGGTGATGGTGGGAGTGATGGTGGGGGTGGTGGGGGAGGTGGGAGTGATGGTGGGAGGATGGTGGGATGGGGGTGGAAGGATGGTGGGAGGATGGGTGGGAGTGATGGGGGGAGGATGGGGGGGGTGAATGGGGGATGATGGGGGAGGATGGGGGGAGTGATGGTGGGGGGATGGGGGGGTGATTAGGGGAGTGATGGGGGGGGGATGGTGGTGGGAGGATGGTGGTGGGAGTGATGGTGGTGGGAGGGGGGGGCCCTTTTGAGGGGTTTAAAATCTAGGTCAAAATTAAGACTGGTTGGTGGGTTAAGGGGGGTTTAAAGCTCTTCTACTACCCCAAATGGTCATAAGCCCGGGGGTTAATGGTGGTAAATCTACCTGGAGATTACCGGGGGAGAGTTCCAGGGGTAAACCCCCCCTGGCCCGGTCTGTACCAGGCCTCATGTTGATCAGAGCCTGATCAACCGGGGTTACTTTGCGGGGACCCCCCGCAGTCCAACGTAAAAACCCACAGCCTGGCTGGTCAGGTCCCGACTTTAGGTGCCTGTCCAGTGCCTGTTGAAGACAGTCAGGGGTCTATTGGTAACCCCCTTATGATGCTGGGAGACAGTTGAACATTTCCTTCCCCCTGATACTTATTGTGTTGTCTCTCAATGTCAGTGGCACCCTGCTTTTCTTTGGGGGGGATGTTACATCGCCTCCCCGAGTTTTTTGCTTTAAGGGGGACATTTGTGTGCTTTTGGAAATAATCCCTCAGGATTTTCCAAGATATTTTAAAAAGTATCTCCCCCGCCTGCATTCCAGGGAGTACAGGTTTACCCCCTTCCGCCGCTCCCAGAATTGAGGTTTTATTGCAGTTATGGGCCATGGTTCTCTGTACATTTTAGTTCAGCAATTTCACCTGCCTTGAAAGGCGGGTTATGTGCAGCAATATTCCAGCCTAGATAGAACAAGCCCCCTGAAAAGTGTCAACATGGGCTTAATCCCTGGTTTTGAAGGTTCTCATTATCCATCCTGTCATTTTTCTGGAAGATGCGATTGCTACAGTGTTATGGTCCTTGAAGGTGAGATCCTCTGTCATGATCAAAGGTCTTTGTTTTTCGTTTTCGCTCTATTGTTTGGTTGGAATTTGTTTTATACTCCGATGAGATTTAATTTCATCACGTTTTCCATATCAGAAAAATTTAAAAATTTTCTCATCATTGAACTTCATATTGTTTTCTGCAGCCCATTTAAAGTTTTGGGTTGATGTCTGTTTGGGAGTCTTGCAGTGTCTTCAATGGTGGTTTCCCGTCATGCAGATTCGGTTGTCATCTGCAAAGGAAAACACGAATTGTGGCTGATATCCCTGTCTATGTCCGATATAAGGAGGGCGGAGGGGGCCCAACTGTGCCTTGGGGAAAGAGCCACCGATCCGCCCCAGACTTTATTTATGTTGACTACTACTTTGTGTTCTACTTGTTGGGAAATTAAAAGATCCATCAAACCAATTTTTTCAGGTTATTCCTTTTTTGGCTTTTTGTGTGCTATCACACCATGGTCACACTTACAAAGCTTTGTATATAACATCTGCATTCTGTTTTTTCTTCTAGAGCATCCAAAACCCTTTGTCATAGTGGTCCAGTATTTGGGGACAGACGGGGAGGCCTGCCCCAAACCCCATGCTGCCCGGGGTTTTTGTAATTGATGGTTATCTAGATGAGGGCGATCTTGTTTTTAGAACCCTTTAAAAGTTTTTAATGATATGGGAAAATTAGACCCATTGGATGTAGTTCTTTCCTATTGTTTTTACGCCGTTTTTGTTTAGTGGGGCTATTTTCTGTTTTTTTAGTAACTGCGGGACGCCCCCAGTGTCCATGCCCCCTCTCCAAAGGATTTTGCACGGGGTGGGGGTTTTTGAAATTTTTGGATGAACACTGAGCCCATGAGTCGGGGCCTTGGAGCGGAGAAAGGGGCAGCTCTTTTATCGTTTTTGAAGTCATGTGGTGTTATAATGTCAGATAGGCTTGTGTCTACCGGTTTCTGTGGCACTCTCATAAAAAATTCATTAGGTCTTCAACTTTCAGTTTTCCAAAAAGGCTAAAACCTGAGTCATTTGGGACTTTAGTAACTCACATTTTCCAGAGATTTAAAAGCTGGGTTGTGTGCGGGTTTTCATCTGAGCCCTTTGGTGTTATCCCCTTTTTCAACATTTTTTGGGTTATTCCTCCTTTTTAGGTGCCTTAGGTTGAATTTTCCCCAACAAGATGTTAAAAGGGGGAGCAAAAAGGGTTTTTCCCCGACAGTGGTAAATTTTTTTAAGCTTTTCCCCGGGAAATTTTTGGGACAAAAACCGGGAGGCTTGTATAAAAAACCCCGTTCCCGGGTTTTGATTCTCGATCTTTACTGCTAAAACTTAAAATTTTAAATTTAAGGCATTTAGTAGTTCTGAAAAAATTTGTTTTGGTCTAAAAGGGGTTGAATTTTTAATGTGGACAAGAAAAAGGGGACTAGACCTTTTAATAAAATACCCCTCAATTTATAAACTAGGTGAAGTAGGGGTTTTATCAAAAGAATGTGAAAAAAACTTGGGAGTCATGGAAAGCGGGAATCAAAGCCAAGAAAAACTGCCTAAGTGGCGCAAAAGGTAAAAGATTCAGGTTTTTAAAGTAAAAAAAAAGGGGAAACCCAAAATTATTTTACAGCTCAACCCATCCAGGGGAACCCCTTTTTGGGTTTTGAAGCTCAGTTTTGGCCCCTTACTACAGGATGGTATAATTCTTTGGGAGAACATACAAAAAAAGAATGACTAAAATTAAAAGTAAAAAGAAATCCCCCCCAAAAAAGACTTAGGGGCGTTGAATTCCAATCTCGGGAAGACGTGAATGAGGGAATATCAGGGGGGGTGTAAAAGGGGGGTGATGGGCAAAAAATATCGAACCAAGTAAAAAAACCGGGGAAAAAACTTTTTTAAAATTGGGGAAATTTAAAATTTTTAAAAGGACATAAAAAAGTATTTTGGGTTTAAAAAAAGGGTTTGGGGAGATGGAACAATTTTCCCCAAATAGGGGGGGTAGAGGCTAGGACCTTGGGGGGTTTTAAAAAAAAGTTGGACAAAAATGAGGGGGGGGGCGGGTTTTTTATTGGGGGGGGTACGGGATAAACCCTTTGGAGGGGGGTTTTTGATGCCTTTTAGGGGGGCCCGGACCTTTTTTCAGTGTTTCCCCCTTTTTGTTCTTATGTTCTAAAGTGAATTTTGTATAAAGGGCCCCAAACCCCACCCCCTTTTTCCTTTCACTTTTTTCCCCCTCTGAAAGGGTTTTTGGGGGCCCGGGATCCATATTTCATTGCCCAAAGGGGGCCTTTATGTGGGTCTCTGTGAAAGCCGCAAACATTCATTTTACTCTGTAAGCAGTCCACGGATTAAGGGATCTTGTTGTTTTTTTGCTGGCTTTTAGACCCATTTTGCAAAGATGAATGTCTTTATTGGTGGTATGGAGGGGGGGTTTTTTTCCCGGCACTAATATTTTTGTTCTGGAGGGGGGCCATTGACGGGGTTTTCCCCCCCCAAATAATTGCAGTTGGTGTAAGATTTCCTTTATTTTTGCCAGCTTTTTTTTCCCTTTTCCCCCTGCCAAAAACCCCTCTCTCTGGAGTGGCTGTGGTACCCAGGTTTTCCCTGGTCCCGGGTGTTTCCCTTTTCGTCTTGTACCCTTTAGGGGTTTGGCAATATAGGTTATAGGGGGTTTTTTTTCCCCGAACTGATGGGGACATTTCAGGGTGGAAAAACCAGAAAAGGGGGGTTTCATTTTTCCCCCTTTTCATAAGGGGAAGGCATTTTTTGGGGGGGGGCAAAGGAAAAATTCCCCTCTGTTTTCCCAAAAATTCCCTGTTTCCCCGATAAAATGCATAAAATTTTTCATAGGGGCCCCCTTTTTTTGGGGCCCTTTTTTTTTTTTGACTGTGTTCCCTAATGTATTCCCTATTGGTGGTTTTCCTGTCTCATTTCTATCTTCCCGCACTAGTGCTAACATCCACTTTTTTTTATCCCCCAAAACTAACACCTTCAGGGCCCGTCCTCCAGGGCAACCTAGGGGGCCCCCCAGGAGCACTGTCCCCAGAACAACACTACCCCCCAGGGGCACTGTCCTCCAGGATAACACAAACCCCCTCAGGAGCCTGTCGTTCAAGACACCCCCTTCCCAAACCCCCCATCTTACCCGCTGTCATACCATGTTGGCATGTCTTTTAAAAAATCTTTTTTGGGTTTTTTTTTTTTAAATAGATGCAACCCCAACAGTTGTATCTCGTTTGGCGCCAAAAAAATTTTCTGAGTTTATGCCGGGGGTCCGGGTTTTAAAACCCCTGCCCAGGGGCCCCATTGACCCGGTTGCAAGCAATCCAGGCCTGTTTACGTCCCTTCCCCTTTCTACAGACTGCAGATCTTCATTTGGTTGTCATCTTACAACACGAAATCTCCTATAGCTCTAAATGCAGAACATATAAATGAATAATATAATAATTATGTAATAAAATATGTTGTTGATTTGACCTTTCAAGAAATTTCTCGTGTGGGGGGGCAGCTGGGGAAAGTGACCCAGAGAGGACGCAATATTGAATTTAATGTGTGAACTCTGAACTGAATTGTGGAATGTAATCAAGCGTTCTCGAAGATCAATTGGTGTAAATCAGCCTCAATCCGTAATTTAGAAATTGCTGATGCGTTCTTGCTGAAGAATTGGGATAAATAGTTTGGAAAACCCTTCAATTCGGGAATCAGGATGGGAAAAAAAGAGGACTCCAATTCTCCCAGGAGCACATCTCAGCTAAGTGACGCTTACCCATAATGTACAGTAGTTTTTTCATTGAACATCGTAAAATTTTAACTGCTAGGTTAAGGTTAGGGTGTGTTCCATCAGCGTTAAGTGTCTTTCTGTCCCTAACTGGTAAGTAGTAATACAATTTCCTTTCTAATAACAATAATAATTTATGAAAAAAATTATATTCTGTGTACCAAACAGCAATCAAACAGTCAACACAACTTTAATTTACAGGTAGCTGGTTTTAATATTATATTTATTAATTTAATGTCAGGTCTAACTTTTTGTAGAGTGGTGAAGTGGGCATCGAGGAGTGACAGTTCACCCCACCTGCTGTGACTTAAGTCCACTTACCTCACCCAAATTCCTTGCCTTAATATATCAGATAATGCCCTGTAAGCCTCCTGCAGGGGGTTTGCTCACATAATAATAATGATAATAATAATAATAATAATAATAATAATAATAATAATAATAATAATAATAATAATAATAATAATAATAATAATAATAATAATAATAATAACAATAAGAATAACAATAACATTTTAATAATAAATGTTATTCAGAAAATTTCCCACCCAAGGTCATTAGACTGTTGTTTTTGATGGTTTAAAATTCTACTACACCAGGGGCTGTATCCACCATAAAACGTGCTGGGCCCCGCGGGCATAGTTGGATAATTTTAACCGCAGATTCGAATAATAAAAAGTAGAATTTGGGCGATTAAGAGAATGGGGGGTTTTTTTTTAATAAAGATCTTATGTTCCTAAGAAGGGCAATCGAGACGACCAGCGATATGTTGCGAAGTTTTGAAAAATAACATTTCATTGTTGCAAAAAGAACTATGAAAGGGATAAATACAGAGGGTTTTTTGGACTAAGTGGGCTAATAAAGTGTTGAATGGTCTATTCTTTAAATAAAGACAGCCATAATGGACGCTAAGGTTTTAAAGTTAGTCAAATGTCTATAACTGAAATATAAGATTGGGGGGCTTAGGAGTTTGAAGTGTGAGTGAGGGCGAACGATGGGGCGGTTGGGGTTCTGGGGTTAAATCCTGAGTTGGAGGTTTCCCGGGAAGTCCCCAAGGGGGGAGGGGCCTGGGATAGTCCTGAGTTGGAGGGTCCTGGGATAGTCTGAGTTGAGGGTCTGGAATAGTCCAGGTTGAGGTCCTGGGATAGTCTGAGTTGGAGGATCTGGAATAGTTCTGGTTGAGGGTCTGGATAGTTCTGTGTTGGAGGGTCCTGGGATAGTTCTGGTTGGAGAGGTCTGGAATACTCCAGGTTGAAAGGTCCTGGGATAGTTCTGAGTTGGGGTCCTGGGATAGTCCTGAGTTGGAGGTCCTGGGATAGGTTCTACAGGTTGGAGGGTCCTGGGATAGTTCTGAGTTGGAGGGTCCTGGGATAGTCTGAGTTGGAGAGGTCCTGGGATAGTTCTGAGTTGAGAGGTCCTGGGATAGTCTGGAGTTGGAAAGGTTCTGGGATGATTCTGAGTTGGAAGGGTCTGGGATAGTCCTGAGTTGGAGGTCTGGGATAGTTCTGGTTGGAGGGTCCTAGGATAGTCCTTAGGTTGGAGGGTCAGGATGGTTCAGGTTGGAGGTCCTGGGATAGTTCTGAGTTGGAGGGTCCTGGGATAGTTCCCGAGTTGGAGGTCCTGGGGATAGTTCTGAGTTGGAGGGTCTGGGATGTCTTGAGTTGGATGGTCCTTTGTGGTCTTGAGTTGGAGGTCCCGGGGTAGTTTCCCGAGTTGGAGGGTCCTGAGATAGTTCTGAGTTGGAGGGTCCTGGGATAGTCCTGGTTGGAGGGTCCTGGGATAGTTCTTGAGTTGGAGGGTCCTGGGGATGGTTCTGAGTTGGAAGGTCGGGATAGTTCTGAGTTGGGCGTCCTGGGATAGTTCTGAGTTGGAGGTGGTCCTGGGATAGGGCCTGGGTTGGAGGGTCCTGGGATAGTCTGAGTTGGAGGGTTCTGGGATAGTTCTGATGTTGAGGTCTGGGATAGTCCTGAGTTGGAGGGTCCTGAGATAGTCCCGAGTTGGAGGGTCCTGGGATAGTTCTGAGTTGGAGGGTCCCGGGATAGTCCTGAGTTGGAGGTTCTGGGATAGTTCTGATTGGAGGGGGCCTGGGATAGTTCCTGAGTTGGGGAATCCTGGGATGGAGTCTTGAGTTGGAGGGTCATGGGGTGGGTAGTCCTGAGTTGAGGGTCCTGGGATAGATCTGAGTTGGGGTCCTGGAATAGTTAGAGTTGGAGGGTCCTGGGATGGTCCTGGTTGGAGGATCCTGGAATAGTTCTGAGTTGGAGGGTCCTGGGATAGTTCTGTGTTGGAGGTCCTGGGATAGTTCTGGGGTTGGAGGGTCCTGGAATACTCCTTTAGTTGAGGGTCCTGGGATAGTTCTGAGTTGGAGGGTCTGGGATAGTTCTGAGTTGGAGGGTCCTGGGATAGTTCTGAGTTAGGTGTCCGGGATAGTTCTGAGTTGGAGGGTCCTGGGATATCCTGAGTTGGGAGTCCTGGGATAGTTCTGAGTTAGAGGTCTGGGATATCCTGAGTTGGAGGTTCTGGATAGTTCTGAGTTGGAGGGTCCTGGGATAGTTTCCCGAGTTGGAGAGTCCTGGGATAGTTCTGGTTGGAGGTCCGGATTTCTGGTTGGAGGGTCAGGGTAGTTCTGAGTTAGGGTCAGGAGGTTCTGGGTTGGAGGTTCTGGATGTTCTGGTTAGAATGTCCGGGATAGTTCTGAGTTGGAGGGTCTGGGATGGTGCTGGTTGGGGGTCCTGGGATAGTTCTAGTTATAGGGTCCTGGGATAGTCCAGGTTGGAAGGTTCTGGGATAGTTCTGGTTGGAGGTCCTGGGATAGTCCAGGTTGGGGTCTGGGATAGTTCTGGAGTTGGGGTTCTGGGATAGTCCTTAGGTGGAGGGTCCTAGGGGTAGTTCTGAGTTGGAGGTCCTGGGATAGTTCTGGAAGTTGGAGGTCTGGGGATTCCGAGTTGGAGGGTCCTGGGATGGTTCTAGTTGGAGGGTCCTGGGAATCAGGTTGGAAGTCTGGGTGTTGAGCTGGAGGGTCCCAGGATGGTCTGAGTTAGGGGGGCCTGGGATATTTCTGAGTTGGAGGGTTCTGGGATAGTCTGGGGTTGGAGGGCCTGGAGGTTCTAAGTTGGAGGGTCCTGGGATAGTTCTGAGTTGGAGGGTCCTGGGATGTTCTGAGTTGGAGGGTCCTGGAATAGTCCGAGTTGGAGGGTCCTGTGTAGTCCTGATTGGAAGGTCCTGGGATTGTCAAGGTTGGAAGGTCAGGGATGTCCAGTTGGAGGTCTGGGATAGTTCTGAGTTGGAGGGGTCCAGGGATGAGTCTTGAGGGTTTGGGGGCCCTGGGATAGTTCTGAGTTGGAGGGTCCTGGGATAGTTCTGGAGTTGGAGGGTCCGGGATAGTTCTGAGTTGGAGGGTCCTGGAATAGTCCTGAAGTTGGAGGGTCCTGTGATAGTCCTGAGTTGGAAGGTCCCTGGGATTGTCCTGAGTTGGAGGGTCCAGGGATAGTCCTGAGTTGGAGGGTCCTGGGATAGTTCTGAGTTGGAGTGTCCTGGAATAGTCCTGAGTTGGAAGGTCCGGGGTTTTCCTGAGTTGGAGGTCCAGGGATAGTCACAGGTTGGAGGGTCCTGGACTGGGGACAGAATTTCACTTTTTTGGAGGTTTAAACTATCAATGTATTACACCTCTCTGTATATACATGGGAATATACACCTCTCAGTGTATATACACTGCGACATATGCCTCTCAGTCTTTATTGTACATGTGTGGTTCGCCAGTCTTGTCTTGGCAGGTCTTTTCAAACTCGTTCACACACTGAGGTCCGGGTTCGAATCTCCTCCGGTACGGCTGGCAAACATTATGGACGTGTTTCCATAAGACACCTGCTGCCCCTGTTCACCCATCAGTAAAATGGGTACCTGGGTTTAGTGGACTGGTGTGGGTCGCATCCTGGGTGTTATGGACTGGTGTGGGTCGCATCCTGGGTGTTAGTGGACTGGTGTGGGTGCATCCTGGGTGTTAGTGGACTGGTGTGGGTCGCATCCTGGGTGTTAGTGGACTGGTGTGGGTCGCATCCTGGGTGTTAGTGGACTGGTGTGGGTCGCATCCTGGGTGTTAGTGGACTGGTGTGGGTCGCATCCTGGGACAAAACTGACCTAATTTGTGGGAAATGCTCAGCATAACAAGGGACTTTCTATATACATAGTAGTATGTCAGTTAGTTCAGACTCTCAGGTAAGGACCCACTAGGGGCGAGGGGGAAGTGGGGACAGAAGAAGAATAGCCGGTGAGAGGAAGAACTGAAGTAGAAGAGAAAGAGTCAGGACTAAACCCAACAGTCTAACTACTGAAAGTATGTCATTGATGTCAGCTATTTTATATATACGCAGTATACATTCACTACAGGCATTAAAACTCCATCATTATGATGACAAATTTTTATGCTATAGCAAATAAAATTTTTATTATGTTACATAAACAGAGAAGAATTTTTTTTTTTTTTTTAAAGTTATTATTTTTATTTTTTGTTTGTATAATTGTCGTATTAAATTAATATAGTATATTTAAAGTTTTTTATATTTTTACTAGGTGTTTAGTGTAGTTTACCGTTTTTAAGTTTTACAGAAAACTAATTTGTTCGCAGTATAGAAAATGGATTTTATTCTTTTTGAAGGACAAACTATGCAAAAATAGTTTGAATAGGTGGGAGACAACTAAGAATAAGAAGATAAGATTTCTTCGGATTTTTAACCCCGGAGGGTTAGCCACCCAGGATAACCCAAGAAAGTCAGTGCGTCATCTAGGACTGTCTGTCTTATTTCCATTGGGGTCCTTAATCTTGTCCCCCAGGATGCGACCCACACCAGTCGACTAACAACCCAGGTACCTATTTGCTGCTAGGTGAACATGACAACAGGTGTAAGGAAACACGTCGAAATGTTTCCACCCGCCGGGAATCGAACCCTGGCCCTCCGTGTGTGAAGCGAGAGCTCAAGCCACCAGACAAGATAAAAATTCTATGGAACAATTCACATTTAATCAACAATACTATGGCTGAATCTTCTTTTATTGTTCCAGAACTGCCCCATCCTGTATCTAGTAATTTTATTGGTCGAGGACCAGTTAATCTTGGTCCAAAACCAGTCCATCATGGACCTAGCACCTGGCCCAGACTGGTCCATTCTGGGCTAGGCTACAGTTTAATGGTTTAGGAGTGGTTTAAGGTCGCAGGCCTAAATACTTGTCAGCGGGGATGCTCTAAACTCCTATAGGTGAGGGACTGACTGCCCCCAAACTTTCCCATCCTCCACTGTCTCCAGAATATTAATCACCTTTCCGTTTGACTGAAGAAAACTTCGATGCAGGGGAAATATTTCATCGGTAGAGATAGTCAAGTGTTGTACACCTGTCTGATATACATATTTGTGTGTGTGTACACTGTACAGTACATGTGTACATTGTACAGTACGTGTGCATTGTACAGTACGTGTGTACACTGTACAGTACATGTGTACACTGTACAGTACGTGTGTACATTGTACAGTACGTGTGTGCCTCGTACAGTACGTGTGTACACTGTACAGCACGTGTGTACACTGTACAGTACGTGTGTACATTGTACAGTACGTGTGTGCCTCGTACAGTACGTGTACACTGTACAGCACGTGTGTACACTGTACAGTATGTGTGTACACTGTACAGCACGTGTGTACACTGTTAGTACGTGTGTACCCTGTACAGTACGTGTGTGCCTCGTACAGTACGTGAAGGGATGATGTAGTTAAATCTTAAAAAACTTGACATGGTAAGAGCACGTTACATTTTATTTGACAACAGCCACACACCCAGCAGTAACAGCCTGGTTGATCAGACCCTGATCCACCATGAGGCCAGGTCTCAGACGGAACCGAGGGGGCGCTGACCCCCGAAACCCTCTCCACAGCTATGCTAATTGCCAGGTGCCAGTCACAGGAGAGCCGCCAGTTCTCTGTACCAATGTCTGGAGCTCGACAAACAGATTTGGGTAGACTTCCGGGAACTATAGACTGATAGCATTTACGTCCCGTATCACAAAAATCTTTGAAAGGATTCAAAGAACAAGATCCCCACCCACTTGGACACCCAACAATTGCACAACCCAGGGCAGCACGGGTTGAGAGTACGTCGCTCCCGCCTCCCACAACTACTGGACCACTATGACATGGTCTTGGATGGTCACTCCCGCCTCCCACAACTACTGAACCACTATGACATTCAAATTCAAATTCAAATTCAAATTCTTTATTTCATGTAATACAAGGTGGGGGGTACTTATAGTTATACATTAAAGTTGATATTACAAGATGGCCAATAATATGCCTAGGTATGCCTAGGCTTTTCAGGCAGTCTTATGATAGGTCTTACTCAATAGCTATACAATGAATATACAGATTGTAAGGTTAGGTTAGGTTAGGTTTACAAAATTTAGGTACTGGAATTTAAACATTGAGAATTTAACAATTAGTATAAGAAGTTAGCAATTAGTTTATATATTAATGATAAAGGTGATATATTGGCATAATATAGTTTCTATATTGGAGTGTCTTAGGCAAACTTATGACTAGCTTAAGTATTATGAAGCAATAGTTGTATTAGAATTTTAGTTAGAACTGTGCAAATTAAGGGGAATCACAGATATCAATAAGTGTATTTTGCTGTGGTTAGTAATGTGCAAATTAAGGAGAATCACAGTGTATTTTGCTGTGGATATGTGCAAGATAAAGTAGTTTTCGTATGGTTAGCTACCGGTTGGGTGCTCCTGCCTCTCACAACTACTGGACCACTATGACATGATCTGGGATGGTCGCTCCCGCCTCCCACAACTACTGGACCACTATGACATGGTCTGGGATGGTCACTCCTGCCTCTCACAACTACTGGACCACTATGACATGGTCTTGGATGGTCACTCCTGCCTCTCACAACTACTGGACCACTATGACATGGTCTGGGATGGTCGCTCCTGCCTCTCACAACTCCTGGACCACTATGACATGGTCTGGGATGGTCGCTCCTGCCTCTCACAACTCCTGGACCACTATGAACTGGTCTGGGATGGTCGCTCCTGCCTCTCACAACTACTGGACCACTATGACGTGGTCTTGGATGGTCGCTCCTGCCTCTCACAACTACTGGACCACTATGACATGGTCGTGGATGGTCACTCCTGCCTCTCACAACTACCGGACCACTATGACATGGTCTTGGATGGTCGCTCCTGCCTCTCACAACTACTGGACCACTATGACATGGTCTTGGATGGTCACTCCTGCCTCTCACAACTACTGGACCACTATGACATGGTCTTGGATGGTCGCTCCTGCCTCTCACAACTACTGGACCACTATGACATGGTCTTGGATGGTCGTTCCTGCCTCTCACAACTACTGGACCACTATGACATGGTCTTGGATGGTCGCTCCTGCCTCTCACAACTATTGGACTACTATGACATGGTGAAGATTGAGACACTTATGCAACATATGGGAATCTCTATTAAGGAAACGTTTCGCCATACAGTGGCTTCATCAGTCCAATACAAAGCAGAGAGGTGTAAGGAGAGGAGGAGTTTGAGGTAATCAGTCCCTCGGCCTGGAGTCGATGTGTTCAGTCCATCAGTCTTGTAGAAAGTACAACATAGGGCGTAGAAGTGCCTTATATACTGTAGACAGGTGAGACGAAGCAGGAGGAGCCATGGTCATAGTGGTACCATCCACTATGACTGTTGCAGGAGATGCAACATTCCCCTAATGAAAACCAGGGACGCCACGAGTACACTGAGAGACAACACAATAAGTGTCAGGGGCCCAAGACTGTTGAACGGCCTCCCAGCATACATAAGGGGGATTACCAATAGACCCCTGGCTGTCTTCAAGCAGGCACTGGACAGGCACCTAAAGTCAGTACCTGACCAGCTGGGCTGTGCTTCGTACGTCAGTCTGCGTGCGACCAACAGTAACAGCCTAGTTGATCAGGCCTTGGTCATGGATCTAGCCTGGTCATGAACCAGGTCGCATGGGCGTTGGCCCCCGAAACCCTCTCCAGGTATACTCCAGGTAAGGTTAATGCTTTGTTGCAGTGCTGGCTGTGTATATCACTGGTGGAGTATAAACCTGCAACGTTACTGGCGAATTGCTTGTTGCACTGGCATAGTCCAATGGTTCCCAGACTTTTCCAGGCTGCCCCCAACCCATCCTTGGATCCCAGGCCCATCCAGCCCTTGTGGAATCCCCCCAGGCACCAGCCCGATCCCAGGCCCATCCCTAGCCCCCTTGGATCCCAGGCACATCCTAGCCCCTGATCCCAGGGCCATCCTAGCCCCTTGGATCCCAGGCCACATCCCTAGCCCCCCTTGGATCCCAGGCCACATCCCTAGCCCCCCTTGGATCCCAGGCCACATCACCTAGCCCCCCTTGGATCCCAGGCCACATACCTAGCCCCCCCCACACACATCTTTCTTGGTCTCATATTTACTACAATTATCAAAACAACAACTAATCTAACAGTATAAACAAGCGTATTTTTTTCACAAATAAAAATAAATATATTAAACCAATTAATTTAATAATATGAAAGGGTAAAGTTACATCTCACTCGTAACTACATTTTGTTTACAGTGTTAATGAGATGGATGTTTGGTGCAGGAAGATCAGCTCTCAACATCCGTCTTGAAGACGCTAACAAGTCTTGGATCGCAGCGTTCAACACTTCTTAGTGTGTTTGTAAAGAAGCTTGGCGACTGCACTGACACCTCACTCTACTAAACATGATGTTGGCACCAATGTAGCGAATCATGACTTTGTTCCACACTGAAGGGTAACCGTCAGAAATGTTTTTTTTTCATTTGTAACCAAAAGTCTTGATATGATTCTTTGAACTATGGCCTCAGGTAGCGCACTCAGCTCACACACTGAGGTCCGGGGTTCGAATCTCCTCCGGTACGGCTGGAAAACGTTAGGGACGTGTTTCCACAAGGCACCTGCTCTCCATGTTCACCCATCAGTAAAATGGGTACCTGGGTGTTAGTGGACTGGTGTGGGTCGCATCCTGGGTGTTAGTGGACTGGTGTGGGTCGCATCCTGGGTGTTAGTGGACTGGTGTGGGTCGCATCCTGGGTGTTAGTGGACTGGTGTGGGTCGCATCCTGGGTGTTAGTGGACTGGTGTGGGTCGCATCCTGGGTGTTAGTGGACTGGTGTGGGTCGCATCTTGGGGACAAAACTGACCTAATTTGCGGGAAATGCTCAGCATAACAAGCGGCTTTCTATATAGTAGTATGTCATTAATGTCAAATTGGAACTCTGTGAACCAATATCTAACATTTTTAATTTATCTCTTCAAACAGGTGTAGTGTCTGATATGTGGAAGATGGCTAATGTAATTCCTATTTTTAAAGCAGGGGACAAGTCACTACCGTCAAATTACCGCCCAATAAGCCTGACCTCAATTGTAGGCAAATTACTAGAGTCAATTATAGCTGATATTATTAGAAGCCATCTAGATAACCATAATTTGATTAATGATACTCAGCATGGATTCACGAGGGGCCGTTCCTGCCTATCTAATTTATTAACCTTCTTTAGTAAAGCTTTTGAGGCTGTTGATCACGATAAAGAATTCGATATTGTTTATTTAGACTTTAGTAAGGCTTTTGATAGAGTACCGCACCAGAGACTGTTAAAGAAAGTGGCAGCTCATGGCATTGGGGGAAAAGTGCTGTCATGGATCGAGTCATGGCTCACCAATAGGAAGCAGAGAGTGTGCATAAATGGGGTTAAATCCGAATGGGGACTTGTAACAAGAGGTGTTCCACAGGGATCAGTCTTAGGCCCGTTGTTATTTATAATATATATATCAATGACTTTGACGAGGGAATTACTAGTAATATGAGCAAATTCGCCGACGACACGAAGATAGGTATTATAATTGATTCAAACATAGATGTCATTGAACTTCAGGAAGATTTAGACAAACTTAATTCGTGGTCAGAAAAGTGGCAGATGCAGTTCAATGTAGATAAATGCAAGGTTCTGAAGCTCGGGAGTGTCCATAACCCAAGCACTTATAAGTTAAATAACGTAGAACTTAGCCATACAGATTGCGAGAAGGACTTGGGGGTGATGGTAAGCAGCAACCTTAAACCAAGACAGCAATGCCTAAGCGTACGTAATAAGGCAAATAGATTACTGGGATTTATATCAAGAAGTGTAAGCAACAGAAGTCCAGAGGTTATATTACAGCTTTATACATCATTAGTAAGGCCTCACCTAGATTACGCAGCTCAGTTCTGGTCTCCATATTACAGAATGGACATAAATTCGTTAGAAAACATTCAGCGTAGAATGACTAAATTAATACATAGCATTAGAAATCTTCCTTACGAAGAAAGATTGAAGACCCTTAAATTACATTCACTTGTAAGACGTAGAATGAGGGGAGACATGATCAAGGTATACAAGTGGAAAATGGGTATTAACAAAGGGGATATAAATAAGGTCTTGAGGATATCTCTCCAAGAGAGAACCCGCAATAATGGATTCAAGTTAGATAAGTTTAGATTTAGAAAAGATATAGGAAAGTATTGGTTTGGAAATAGGGTAGTTGATGAGTGGAACAGTCTGCCTAGTAGGGTTATTGAAGCAAGGACCTTGGGTAGTTTTAAATTTAGGTTGGATAAATTCATGAGTGAAAGGGGTTGGGTTTGAGTGGGACTCGCGCATGAGTAAATAAAATTATCAAAGCTTATTTCCTTAAGAACCCTTGCAAAAAGCTCATCAGGACCCGGCGATTTATTTTGTTTCAGTCGGTCCAGCTGTTTCATAATCATTTCGCTAGTGACTGTGATATTACATAATTTATCTTCTTCTGGGCCTCTGTAAAAATTAATTACTGGGATATTATTAATGTCTTCCTGTGTGAAAACCGAGAGAAAATAATTATTAAAAATAGAACACATATCATTCTCCTTGTCAGTAAGATGCCCAGAGTTATTTTTAAGGGGACCTATCTTATCCCTAACTTTTGTTCTATAAACCTGGAAAAACTTTTGGGTTAGTTTTTGAATCCCTAGCAACTTTAATTTCATAGTCCCGTTTAGCTTTTCTTATCCCTTTTAACGTCCCTCTTAATGTCAGTATACTGATTTATAAGATGACCCTCACCTCTTTTTATGCGCCTATAAATTCTGTTAGTGGGATGGATTGTGAAGGACGTGCCTAGTATGGGCCAACAGGTCTGCTGCAGTGTTCCTCCTTTCTTATGTTCTTATGTTCTTCTTCTTCTTCTTCTTCTTCTTCTTCTTCTTCTTATTATTATTATTATTATTATTATTATTATTATTATTATTATTATTATTATTATTATTATTATTATTATTATTATTATTATTATTATTATTATTATTATTATTATTATGGAGTGAAATCAGTTGTTCCTCCACCATTCTTGTGTGCTCATTGCTGACATGTAGGAATGGATTGATAACTCAGTCTGATATTTAAAGAACAAAAAACCTGAAATCCGTCAGACATGTGTGTTCGCAGGTCATTCAGGTGTGCAGAATACACCTGAAGGTGATCGTCTGGTATGTTCTTCAGGTCAGAGGCTGGAACCTGGAAGACCTCACCACGGGTTAAGTTACGTGTGAATAACTGTAAACTGGACAGAACAGCGATGAAGATCTGATTTGACTTCGATAAGATTAGCATTTAATTGGAATTACAAATTAACTTCGTTGATCTATGTGAATACATCTGACAAATAAGCAATGGAAATAAGTCACTCTGTCTGACTTTTCTGGGGTTATCCTGGAGGGTTGTCTACACATATGCTGCTATGTATGATAATCTATGTAACTGTATTTGTGTATACCTGAATAAACTTACTAACGTTATAATTGTTGTTTCTTACTTCATCATATAGAATAACTGGAGTCTTGGAAGAATTCAAGAACTGTATTTACAAAGTGAATGTAAACGTCTCAAGAAGTTTACCTTTGACGATCATGTAACTTGTGTGTGCAACAACAAACATTCAAAATCTTCAACATTCTCAGTGCAGAATTGTCGACACAGTCTGGAACTGACATCATGTGTCTTATTTTACTTACTGCAGTAATAACAGTGCTTAATGAATCGTGAAGTCAACCGTTGCCTGTGGATTACACAGAGCACCGTCAACACAGCAGATTGATGAAGCCACGATGACGACCTGTCATCAATGTTGCTCATCTGTTGCACAAGTAAGAATGTTTCTCAGCGGGATGTCTTTCTCTTTGAAAAAATTCTCAATAACACGAAATACTGACTACCCGTTTGTATCTGTTTGCAGTTGTCTTGCAAATAACAACTCTTGAGCCAAACTTTCATCTCTGACGAGACGAACATGAGCAAGTAGCAAAGATTCATTGCCTGGCAGAGTGGACTCATCTGACTGTAAACAAAGTTCTGCTGTCTTATGTTGCACAGTGTGTGGTCAGTGTTTCAGCCATCTCATCATCTCTTCTTTGAACAGAGTTATCACTTTAATAGTTTGTTCAGATGACTTGTGTAAAAGTGTGCGCAGGACCTCACTTACTGCTGGCAGAATAAGCTCTTCCCCAATTGTATGAGGCTTACCAGATCTAATAATCAGCAAGGATATATTGTATGATGCACGCAAACCATCACTGCATTGTTGTGAAGTGCTAACAAACATATTTACAATGGTTTTCCCTTTCTGAAAGTTTTCTCGAAGTGACTGAAAATAAGTTTTGGTCTGCCTTATCAGAGAGTATTTTCTTCAAGTGTTCAAGAAGCCTGCAAGGCTTTATTTGAAGACTCTTTCACACAGTACGTACACTAGTTGCTCTTGGTTATTTGGTGCTGATACAAATCCATATTTCAGATATTCCACAGGACTTTGAAAAAACAATAAATGACATGCCCATGCACTCAGCCCCAGGCTCAGACTCGTGGAACTCCGTGGCCATCAAAAACTGCAAGAGGTCCTTTTCACGTGCCTTAAATATTCTGTGGAGAGAGAGCATAAACACAGGGGTCATCCCACAGTCACTATAAACAAGAAATATAGCACCATTCCACAAAGGTGACAGTAAAGCAATTGCAAAGAATTACAGACCGACAGCACTAACGTCCCCACATCTAAAAATCTTTGAAAGGGTTCTAAGAATCAATATCGCCAACCACCTAGATACCCATCAGTTACACAACCCAGAGCAGCATGGGTTAAGAGCAGGTCGCTCCTGCCTGTCCCAGCTACTGGACCACTATGACAAGGTCCTGGATGCTATGGAGAACAAACAAAATGCAGATGTAGTATACACAGACTTTGCAAAAGCCTTTGACAAGTGTGACCATGGTGTAATAGCACACAAAATGTGTGATAAAGGAATAACAGGAAAAGTTGGTAGATGGATCTGTAATTTCTTAACAAATAGAACACAAGGAGTAATAGTAAACAGAGTAAAGTCTGAGGCAGCTACAGTGAAAAGCTCTGTTCCACAAGGCACAGTACTCGCTCCCATCCTGTTCCTCATTCTCATATCTGACATAGACAGAGATGTAAGCCACAACACTATGTCTTTCTTTGCTGATGATAAAGGAATCTGCATGACACCGCAAGACTCCAAGCAGACATCAACCAAATCTTTAAATGGTTTTCAGAAAACAATATGAAGTTGAATGAAGACAAATTTCAATTACTCCACTATGGAAAGCTCTTGTAAATAATAACCGTATCAGAATATAAAACAAATTCCAATCACAAAATAGAGCGAAAAACTAATGTGAAGGACCTGGGAGTGATAATGTCAGAGAATCTCACTTACAAAGACCACAACAATGTATCTACCATATCTCCTAGGAAAATGATAGGATGGATAATGAGAACCTTCAAAACTAGGGACGCCAAGCCCATGACCCCAAGTCCCTTTCAAAGCAGGAAAAACTGCAGACCTTGAGAATAGACAGAGAACTTTCACTGCACATACAAGTATGATGAAGCACCTAAATTACTGGGAACAGTTGAAGTCCCTTGATTTGTATTCCCTGGAATACAGGCGAGAAAAATACATGACAATATACACTTGGAAAATAATAGAGGGACTAGTACCAAATCTGCACAGGGGAATTAATCCCTACGAAAGCAAAAGACTCGGCAGGCGATGCAACAGTTTCCCAATGAAAAGCAGGGGTGTCAGGGGCCCAAGACTGTTCAACTGCCTCCCACCATACACAAGGGGGATTACCAATAGACCCCTGGCTGTCTTCAAGAAGGCACTGGACAGGCACTTAAAGTCAGTGGCAACTGATATAGAGGCAGCTAGGCCGGCAGACACATTTAAGGCTAACTGCTCCTTGTTGGAGAAATTTCCTAACCTGTCTTCCCAGCAGTTTGGTATGAAAAGAGATCGTCGTGGACGGATCTCTGGATTTCGTCCAAAAATGGAAGCTGCAGTTGAGACATGACGCTGCCCCAAAACCGGAAAGGTACACAGGACAAGATTTCAGAGTTCATAACCTGTTACTGCTGCTGTAAGCCTGGTCACATCAAGGTCACTTGCCCCAAGTGGCCTTGATGCTAGTGGTAAGTCATATATACCACAACCCTTGAGCAACATTCAAATGTTTATAGAGTACCAGTCAAATCTCCCTTAAGGAGCACCACTGCCCCACTGACCTATCCACTTTCAGGGATACCGGGGCTTATTGCTCTCTTTTACAAGAGGCAGTACTTCTAATTTCTGAGGAGACGTTTTTAAACTCCTCAGTGTTAATAGAATCTTATGGAGAGATGTTTTTTTCAGTTCCTCTGCCTAGGAATTTCATTAAAAGTCTTACACAAGTTATTTAACTGTAGGTTTGTCTAGGAGTTCCTCCATGGAAGACGCTTTACTGTTGCTTAGCAACACTATTCTTCAGTCCAGGTGGTGTCCCAAACCTACTTTAACCACACAAGACTCTTCTCCGGTCTTGGCCATAACTTGGGCAATATCCAAAGGAAAGTCTGAAGAGAATGCTGACCCCCCACACTAGGGGACTCCCATCTCAGGCTAGACAATTTATTTTATGAGGAGAACTGTCCATGGCGTCGTATATGTAGTGTAAAGTTCCTGATCAAGCCTTCCTATTCCAGGGTAGCAGGACTGCCAGACGCTCCTGTTTCCATGCCTGATGGACTGACCTTCCAAGAAGAGCAACAAACAGGTATCATGGTGGATCAGGGTCTGATCAACCAGGCTGTTACTGTTGGCCGCACGCAGTCCGACGTACGAACCACAGCCCG
The DNA here is from genome assembly GCA_009830355.1 of Cherax destructor. Classification (NCBI taxonomy): domain Eukaryota; kingdom Metazoa; phylum Arthropoda; class Malacostraca; order Decapoda; family Parastacidae; genus Cherax; species Cherax destructor. The sequence continues at coordinate 21,762 of WNWK01016636.1, forward strand.
GCTGGTCAGGTACTGACTTTACGTGCTTGAAGACAGCCAGGGGTCTATTGGTAATCCCCTTTACGTACGCTGGGAGGCAGTTGAACAATCTTGGGCCCCTGACACTTATTGTGTTGTCCCTCAACGTGCTAGTGGCACCCCTGCTCTTCATTGGGGGGATGTTACATCGCCTGCCGAGTCTTTTGCTTTCGTAGGGAGTGATTTTTGTGTGTAAGTTTGGTACTAAGCCCTCGAGAATTTTCCAAGTGTATATAATAATGTATGACTAACGAAATCGTAATGACACGATTGCAAACAAACAATACCACGGGTGGGGTTCGAACCCGCAGTCAGAGAGTCTCAAAACTCCAGACCGTCGCGTAAGCCACTGGGCCAGCTAGCTTCAATAAGATTCATCCAACTAGGTATATTTGTAAACCATAGGAAGGTTAGCATAGGCACCACTGTGTCCACAAATGCAAGTTTTTACAGACGAATCTCCCGCTAGCATGGCCGTGACGATTCGTCTGTAAAAACTTGCATTTGTGGACACAGTGGTGCCTATGCTAACCTTCCTATGGTGTAGAAATATACCTAGTTGGATGAATCTTATTAAAGCTAGCTGGCCCAGTGGCTAATGCGACGGTCTGGAGTTTTGAGACTCTGACCGCGGGTTCGAACCCCACCCGTGGTATGGTTAATAATGTATCTCTCCTGCCTACGTTCCAGGGAGTACAGGTTTAGGAACTTCAAGCGTTCCCAGTAGTTGAGGTGGTTTATCACAGTTATGTGTGCCGTGAAGGTTCTCTGTACATTTTCTAGTTCAGCAATTTCACCTGCCTTGAAAGGTGCAGTTAGTGTGCAGCAATATTCCAGCCTAGATAGAACAAGCGACCTGAAAAGTGTCAATATAGGCTTGGTATCCCTGGTTTTGAAGGTTCTCATTATCCATCCTGTCATTTTTCTAGCAGATGCGATTGCTACATTGTTATGGTCCTTGAAGGTGAGATCCTCTGACATGATCACTCCCAGGTCTTTGACATTAGTTTACTCTCTTGACTACTACTCTTTGTGTTCTATTTTTAGGAAATTATAGATCCATCTACCAACTTTTCCTGTTATTCCTTTATCACGCATTTTGTGTGCTATTACACCATGGTCACACTTGTCAAAGGCTTTTGCAAAGTCTGTGTATATAATAAAACTATTAGATATCCTGAGATGCTGCAGGTGCACAGGCTGCAAGACTGCATCTGAGATCTCAGTGAGTGTTACAACACTCACCCTGACACATTGTTAGTAGTTATTATGAGGTGTAGATGAATGGTTCAGAGAACCAACAAGTTGATAAATTAGACACATATGCAACGCTTGGGTATCTTTATTGAGGAAACGTTTCGCCACACAGTGAAGCCACAGTGTAACGAAACGTTTCCTCAATAAAGATACCCAAGTGTTGCATATGTGTCTAATTTATTAAGTTATTATGAGCACAGGTGTAGTCTTGTGGCCTATACACCTACTTGTAGGAATTAACAAAAGTCATAAGTGAGTAAATACTTTTATATTTCCTTCACCAAAGCAGCATGCAAGGATATGTACAGTATATTTACACTATTTACAGAATAACAAATTTGCAAGCAAGAGAACAGTGAGAACTGTGAGTGACCAGACTTGAGGTAAGTCTGCCAGATTTGATCTACGAGTCCGAGACATCACTTCACAACTTTGGAAGACTTCCTTGTGACTGGCAGGGTTGAATCAAACTGCTAGCATCACAGGGGGAACTCACATGCTATACTCTTAGCAGCTGGTCAGGAGGGCATGCCTGTACAGGTGTGTAACATATGCCTAATAAAATGTAACATTCTCAACATGCCACAATAGTGTTAAAGTACTCACCTTGACACCACCACAGCAGTCATTGTTAGTAGTGTTAAAGTACTCACCTTGCGACCACCGCAGCAGAGCATATTTGTGCGGGCTGCGACCACCAGCTGATCCCTCACCGCTCCACTGTCCACTAGGACCATCGGCCTGCATGCCTTAACCTGAAACATCCACACACCATCATCAGAAACCTCACCAGCATCTACCGCAAAGAACCTCATTGGGAGGCCCAAATATACCATCATTCATTCTGATTTTTGTCGCATGTCAGTTACCCCTTTTACCCTGTCAGGAAGGGAACCTGGACAGTGGCCGGGCAACATGGAACGAAGCTCAGGATCAAGAAGATGGATGGAGTAGCAGAAACAATGACGAACCAGAAGACTACTGTGAAAACTTTGAATCCATTTTCTGTGCTACCCGACGAATGTGGGTTGTCTACTGGGAAAGTCACAATGAGCACCAAGGAAGCATTGGCAGACGAGGGTGAGCTGAAGACCCTAGAAACCCCAGTGAAGACCATCTCAATGAAGACCGTCGAGAACGTCACAACAAACACCACCAGTGAGGACAGTCAGGTTAAGTTTATGCATAGGGCTTTTTGTCTTAGAGACAGGAAGAGGAGGCAGAGGGTGTGTTTTCCTGGGACTGGGATGGAGGATATTGTTAGCCATCTGGATGACATCATGAGGGGTAATGGGAGTAATCCTATTATCTGTCTCAGTGCTGGAGGCAACGATGTTGGCAGACGTAGGAGTGAGGACCTGATTATCAGGTATAGTACAGCAATAGCAATAATTAAGAAGAAGGGTGGGAGCCCTGTCATATGTGGCATTTTGACGAGGAGAGGAGTTGGAAATGAATGGCTGTCCAGGACCATTGGTGTCAACTGCTGGCTCGACAAACACTAAGGAAAATGGAGTAACATTCATAGACAACTGGGACCTCTTCTATGGCAAAAATGACATGTTTGCCAGGGATGGGGTTCACTTATCTAGGTCTGGGGTGGGAGCACTGGTCAATGCAGTGGAGGGAGCTGTTAGGTCTTTAAACTAGAAATAGATAGTGGTATGGGTTTTTGTGGGAAAGCAATGAATTCTCAGTGTAGCGATAGTGAGTTTTAGGGAAATCAGTTATAGGCAGAATGAGGTGGAGTTATTGGTGAATATTGGAAATCCAGAGGAACTAGGGGATAAAGACAGTAATAGGGATAGTGGAGGAACAGAAATGAGCAGGAAAAGAAAAGAGAAGGGAGGGTTTATAAATTTATATTATACAAATAGTCGTAGTGGTAAAAATAGGATGGACGAGTTGAGATTAGTTGCAAGTGCTGTAACATTGATGTATTTGTCATAATTGAGACCTAGTTTTATATGAAAAATCGGGACTTGCCAGCTGAATGTCACATTCAGGGTTTTAAACTGTTCGATGTAAACAAAAGTATCGGGAAGGGGGGTGGGGTGGCACTCTAAGTCCGAGATCGCTTGAACTGTTGCATAAAAACGGGTATAAAGTCTGAAATAACACATACAGAGTTGTCTGGGTAGAATTTTCAGAAGGGCATAAAAAATTGATTTTAGGCGTGATATACCGTCCCCCAAACTTTGATAGGGACCAAGGGAGACTACTATGGGAAGAAATTGTTAAGGCCACAATGCACGATAACGTAGTTACAGAACCTACAAGGGAAAATAACCTGTTCTGGCAAACAAGGAAACCCTTGTTAATAATTTGGAAATTACAGAGGAACTTGGCGCAAGCGGTAATTCAGTAATGGTCCCAGATTTTCGCTTAGCAGATTACAATGAGCTTAAAGAACAGCTATCATCGGTGGACTGGGGTAACGAAGAGAGCTATCAATATGACAGTTTTCTAAACACTATACACGCGCTCCAAAGAACATTTATTCTGATAAGTAAGACACATTTGCAACAATTAGGTATCTTTATTTCGAAACGTTTCGACTACACAGCAGGCTTCTTCAGTCGAATACAGAAGAGTTTAGCAGAAACAGTAGAGATGTGAAGAAGATGTAATCAGTCCATCACCCTTGAAGACGTAGTTTTGAGGTGGTCAGTCCCTCAGCCTGGAGAAGAGTTCTGTTTCATAGTCTGGAACAATGTGAAGTTTAAACAACAGTGTGGAGACTTATATACTGTCAGAAGGTGAGGTGTAGTTCACTAGAAGAGGAAAGAAGGTCATCAATGAGAGAGCAACGTCCCTCTCAAAGCCATCCCTCCTCACCTGAAAAAGTTGTCAAAGGTGTTTTCTGTACTTATCAACTTATATCATTATCATACTCACTCTCTCAGACACTGCAACACAACGGTATCTTGCTACAGAAAACACCTTTCACAGCTTTTTCAGGTGAGGAGGGATGTATTTGAGAGGGACGTTGCTCTCTCAATAATGACCTTCTTTCCTCTTCTAGTAAATTGCATCTCACCTTCTGACCTTGATTCGGATGTAGATATCACTGAATAATTTCCTAACAAGTAGACCACAAAGAGTAGTAGTAAACAGAGTAAAGTCTGAGGCAGCTACTGTGAAAAGCTCTGTTCCACAAGGCACAGTACTTGCTCCCATCCTGTTCCTCATCCTCATATCAGACATTGACAGGGATATAAGCCACAGTGCTGTGTCTTCCTTTGCAGATGACACCCGAATCTGCATGACAGTGTCCACCATTGAAGACACTGCAAGACTCCAAGCAGACATAAACCAAATCTTTAAATGGGCTGCAGAAAACAATATGAAGTTCAATGATGAGAAGTTTCAATTACTCAGATACGGAAAACGTGAAGAAATTAAAATCTCATCGGAGTACAAAACTAATTCCAACCACACATTAGAGCGAAAAACTAATGTCAAAGACCTGGGAGTGATTATGTCAGAGGATCTCACCTTCAAGGACCATAACACTGTAGCAATCGCATCGGCTAGAAAAATGACAGGATGGATAATGAGAACCTTCAAAACCAGGGATGTCAAGCCCATGTTGACACTTTTCAGGTCGCTTGTTCTATCTAGGCTGGAATATTGCTGCACACTAACTGCACCTTTCAAGGCGGGTGAAATTGCTGACCTAGAAAATGTACAGAGAACCTTCACGGCACGCATAACTGCAATAAACCACCTCAATTACTGGGAACGCTTGAAGTTCCTAAACCTGTACTCCCTAGAGCGCAGGCGGGAGAGATACATTATTATATACACGTGGAAAATTCTAGAGGAATTATTACCAAACTTGCACACGAGAGTCACTCCCTACGAAAGGAAAAGACTCGGCAGACGATGTAACATCCCCCCAATGAAAAGCAGGGGTGCCACTAGCACGTTGAGAGACAACACAATAAGTGTCAGGGGCCCAAGACTGTTCAACTGTCTCCCAGCATACATAAGGGGGATTACCAATAAACCCCTACCTGTCTTTCAGCAGGCACTGGACAGGCACCTAAAGTCGGTAACTGACCAACCAGGCTGTGGTTCGTACGTTGGACTGCGTGGGGCCAGCAGTAACAGCCTGGTTGATCAAGCCCTGATCCAACATGAGGCCTGGTCACAGACCGGGCGCTTGACCCCTGGAACTCTCTCCAGGTAAACTCCAGGAACTTCAGAAGGATTTAGACGAAGTTAGTTCGTGGTCAGAAAAGTAGCAGATGAAGTTCAATGTAGATAAATGCAAGGTTCTGAAGCTCGGGAGTGTCCATAACCCAAGCACTTATAAGTTAAATAACGTAGAACTTAGCCATACAGATTGCGAGAAGGACTTGGGGGTGATGGTAAGCAGCAATCTTAAACCAAGACAGCAATGCCTAAGCGTACGTAATAAGGTAAATAGATTACTGAGATTTATATCAAGAAGTGTAAGCAACTGAAGTCCAGTGGTTATACTACAGCTTTATACATGGAAATAAATGGCATGAAATACCCACACAATGGAAAAACAAACACATAAGCAATATAATATGATCGTTTATTGGCAACGTTTCGCACAAACAGATCTGCCCAAAGAACATTTGTCCCGTATAAAGAAATAAGATCCAATAGAAATGACCCAAAATGGATGAATAATAGGCTCAAATATCTTTTAGGGCAGAAGAAAGGAATTTATAGGCGCATAAATAGAGGTGAGGGTCATCTTATGAATCAGTATATTGACATTAAGAGTGACGTTAAAAAGGGGATAAGAAAAGCTAAACGGTACTATGAAATAAAGTTGCTAGGGATTCGAAAACTAACACAAAAAGTTTTTTCCAGGTGTATAGAACAAAAGTTAGAGATAAGATAGGTCCCCTTAAAAATAATTATGGGTATCTTACTGACAAAGAGAATGAAATGTGCTTTATTTTTAATAATTATTTTCTCTCGGTTTTCACTCAGGAAGACACTAATAATATCCCAATAATTAGGTTTTTAGTGGGCCTGAAGAAGATAAATTATGTAATATCACAGTCACTAGCGAAATGGTTATCAAACAGATAGACCGTTTGAAGTAAAATAAATCGCCAGGTCCTGATGAGATTTTGCAAAGGTTCTTAAGAGGTGATCTGTACTTAGCTCAGAGGTGATCTGTACTTAGCTCAGTGAGGACGTGTCCAGGGTTCTCTGTGGACTGAACCACTTTTGCTCTTTGAAGTGAACCAAGATGCCGTCCATTGAGCAACTTTACCAGCAGCTTAAGGAGGAATTGAGGGTAGCAAAGCTTGAGATTCGGCGATTGACGGAGGAAAACAAGAGGATTCGTAGTAGTCCTCCTGTTGTGAGTCCTCAGGTCAAGAAGGGAACCTGGGCAGTGGCCAGACTTCATGGAACGAAGTTGAAGATCAAGAAAACGAATGGAGAGTTAGAAACGATGAAGAAGAAAGAGACAGCTGTGGAAACTGTTGTGGAAACATCGAACACCTTCTCCGTGCTACCTGATGAATGTGAGTCGACTACTGGGAACGTCACGTCGAACGACACCAAGGAAGGTAAAAACATTGTTGTTGTTAAGGATAGCCAGGTTAGGTATATGGATAGGGCATTCTGCTTGAAGGATAGGAGTAGGAGACAGAGGGTTTGCTTTCCTGGGGCTGGGATGGAGGATATTGTTAGCCGGCTTGACAACATCATGAACGGTAATGGGATCAATCCTATTATCTGCCTCAGTGCTGGAGGCAGATGGAAGTGAGGATTTAGTTAGAAGGTACAGGACAGCAATAGACATAATTAGGAAGAAGGTGGGGCACCCTGTTATATGTGGCCTTTTGCCAAGAAGGGGTGTTGGAAATGAATGGCTGTCCAGAGCAATTGGTATAAATTGCTGGCTGGACAAACACTGTAAGGATAATGCAGTCCCATTCATTGACAACTGGGACCACTTCTATGGCCGAAATGACATGTATGCCAGGGATGGGGTTCACTTATCCAGGGAAGGTGTTGGATTTCTCTCTAGCTCAGTTGAGGATGTTGTTAGGGCTTTAAACTAGGATTAGTTAGAGGTATGGGTTTAGGAATGGTGAATAATGAGGGTCAAAATATTGATTCAGGCTTTGATATCATAAATCTTAACAATAACAGTAATCGAGTAACACAGGGTAATGATAGTAACATAAATTGTGTAAAACAAAAGCTGAAAAAGGTTCACAAGAAGATACATATCAATGTATTTTACACTAACTGTCGAAGCGCCAGAAATAAAATTAACGAATTACGTTTGGTAGCATGTGCTGGGAACTTTGATGTCATTGCAATAACTGAAACATGGTATAATATAAAGAGTCGGGATATGATTGCTGAGTGTCATATACTACAGAGCAATTGCGCTAACGTCCCATATCATAAAAATCTTTGAAAGGGTTCTAAGAAGCAAGATCGCCACCCATCGTGATACCCATCAATTGCACAACCCAGGACAGCATGGGTTTAGAGCAGGCCGCTCCTGTCTGTCCCAACTACTGGACCACTACGACAAGGTCCTGGATGCTCTAGAAGATAAACAGAATGCAGATGTTATATACACAGATTTTGCAAAAGCCTTTGACAAGTGTGACCATGGTGTAATAGCACACAAAATGCGTGATAAAGGAATAACAGGAAAAGTTGGTAGATGGGTCTATAATTTCTTAACACGTAGAACACAAAGAGTAGTAGTCAACAGAGTAAAGTCTGAAGCAGCTACTGTGAAAAGCTCTGTTCCACAAGGCACAGTACTTGCTCCCATCCTATTCCTCATCCTCATATCAGACATTGACAGGGATATAAGCCACAGTGCTGTGTCTTCCTTTGCAGATGACACCCGAATCTGTATGACAGTGTCCACCGTTGAAAACACTGCAAGACTCCAAGCATCTTTAAATGAACTGCAGAAAACAATATGAAGTTCAATGATGAGAAATTTCAATTACTCAGATACGGAAAACGTGAAGAAATTAAAATCTCATCGGAGTACAAAACTAATTCCAACCACACACTAGAGCGAAAAACTAATGTCAAAGACCTGGGAGTGATCATGTCAGATCATGTAGCAATTGCATCTGCTCGAAAAATGACAGGATGGATAATGAGAACCTTCAAAACCAGGGATGCCAAGCCCATGTTGACACTTTACAGATCGCTTGTTCTATCTAGGCTGGAATATTGCTGCACACTAACTGCACCTTTCAAGGCGGGTGAAATTGCTGACCTTGAAAATGTGCAGAGAACCTTCACGGCACGCATAACTGCGATAAACCACCTCAACTACTGGGAACGCTTGAAGTTCCTAAACCTGTACTCTCTAGAACGCAGGCGGGAGAGATACATTATTATATACACATGGAAAATCCTCGAGGGCTTAGTACCAAACTTGCACACAAAAATCACTCCCTACGAAAGCAAAAGACTCGGCAGACGATGTAACATCCCCCCAATGAAGAGCAGGGGTGCCACTAGCACGTTGAGAGACAACACAATATGTGTGAGGGGCCCAAGATTGTTCAACTGCCTCCCAGCATACATCAGGGGGATTACCAACAAGCCCCTGGCTGTCTTCAAGCAGGCACTGGACAGGCACCTCAAGTCGGTACCTGATCAGCCGGGCTGTGGTTCGTACGTTGGACTGCGTGCGGCCAGCAGTAACAGCCTGGTTGATCAGGCTCTGGTCCAACATGAGGCCTGGTCACAGACAGGGCCGCGAGGGCGTTGACCCCTAGAATTCTCTCCAGGTAGACTCCAGGTAAACAGGGGTTTAAGTTGTTCCATGTAAATAGATATAATGGGAAAGGGGGTGGAGTTGCATTATATGTACGAGAAAATATAAATTGCTGCATAAAAACAGGCATAAAAATAGATGGATTATTAACAGAATCTGTTTGGGTAGAGTTTCTAGAAGGACAAGAAAAACTGATTCTATGTGTAATATACCGACCTCCAGGCTTGGATCACGATAGAGGGAGACTTCTTTGGGACGAAATTGTTAGGGCTTCTAGACACAATAACGTAGTGATAGTAGGGGATTTTAACTTTAGTCAAATTGACTGGACTTCTTTGACCGGTAATCTGGAGTCCAATGACTTTATGGAAGTAGTTCAGGACTGTTTTCTGAAGCAGTGTGTGACGGAGCCTACCAGAGGTAATAATTTGCTCGACCTAGTCTTGTCAAATAAAGAAACCCTTGTAAATAATCTGGAGATCACTGAAGAGCTTGGAGCTAGTGATCACAAATCCATTACTTTTAATATTACATGGGAGTACGAGAATAGGGATAATACGGTAAAAGTTCCTGATTTTTGTTCTGCCGATTATATTGGACTTAGAGAACACCTGTCTAATCTCGACTGGGGTAATCTAGCTAACGATTACGATGGGATCTGCGTTTATGATTTTTTTCTTAATAATGTACAACGTGCAGAGTATATTTATTCCCCAGAGAGAATTTAGGTCAAATAATAACGATCCCAAATGGATTAACAGGAGGCTAAAACATCTATTAGGGGAGAAAAGAGGAATTTATAGGCGCATCAAAAGAGGAGATGTTAACCTTATTGACCAATATGTTCAGTTGAAAAGAGAAGTAAAAAGGGGGATTAGAGGACATGGTTATCAAACAGATAGATAAACTGAAGCAAAATAAGTCCCCGGGACCCGACGAGTTGTTTTCCAGGGTACTTAAAGAATGCAAGATGGAACTTAGTCAGCCATTAACGAATGTGTTTAATACGTCCATCCTAACTGGTATTGTGTCAGAGATGTGGAAGATAGCTAATGTAGTTCCTATATTCAAATCAGGGGATAAGTCAATTCCATCAAATTACCGTCCAATAAGCCTCACATCTATAGTAGGCAAATTATTAGAGTCAATTATAGCTGCTATTATTAGAAGTCACCTTGAAGAACATAATTTGATTAATGAATCTCAGCATGGGTTCACGAGAGGTCGTTCCAGCCTGACAAATTTACTGACGTTTTTCAATAAAACATTTGAGGCAGTAGACAGTGATAAAGAATATGTAATAATATTGGTAGAATTACCGACAATATGTTAAGTAAAAGGACACAAATGCAACTAATGTGACATTTTATTGTGGCAACGTTTCGCTCTCCAGGAGCTTTTTCAAGCCGTTACAAGCGATACATGGACACAGAGCGTATATATATACTCTCCAAGTGAGGTGTAATACTAGTGGTGGTAGAAGTAGTAGTGATATAAGTCGTAGTAGTAGTAGTAATACAATAAGGTAGAACAATCAATTTGCACATGAGTAAAAGGTGATAAAACAATTACATGGGCAGTATAAAAATAGGTTAGACAAATATTTCTGCTGGAGGTTGGAATAGAGAAGGCCTGTAGGAGTGTTCCGCATCTACGATGTGCTTGTGTTGAATTAGCAGGAGAGACTATGTGATGGTAGGGTTTACTGTTTTCAGGAGGATTCTTGCTAAGACATCAGAGATGGTGAAGCTGCCTTTGTTTTGTTAAATTGTGTTAGAAACAGCGATAAGTGCTGATTCAAGGCACTTGCGTCTACGGAAATTAGTTTCTTAGCTAACTTGTACATGGAACACCTAGAGGCTGAACACTTCGCCAACATCATCCCCTCAAGCGTCACTTGGTTACGTTACGTGGAAGACGTCCTCGTAATAACTCCCAAACGTTTTGATGTACGGAATCTTCAGGCAAGGCTCAACGCAGTTGAACCGGCGATCCAGTTTACACTAGAAGAAGAGTCCAATGACAAGCTACCCTTTCTAGACGTCCTCATCCCCAAAGTAGATAATAACCTAAGATTTCAAGTTTACCGGAAACCTACAAATAAAAATGATCTCACACACTTTTATTCCAGTCAAGATACTAAGACCAAAAGAGGCATCATCATCGGATTTTTCCTAAGAGCTTAATACCGAATTTGTAGTCCTGAGTTTCTTGACGATGAATGTACATACATTCACCAAACAGTCACTTATTTACATTTTCCTTCCTTTTTCATCAAAGATTGCAAGAAAAGAGCTCTTCAGATCATTAATTCTCCACGCACTAACACCACTCCAAACAAAGTTATAATTGTAGATGAATGGTTCAGAGAACCGACAAGTTATAAATTAGACAATTTGCAACACTTGGGTATCTTTATTGAGGAAACGTTGTGGAGAAACGTTTCCTCAATAAAGATACCCAAGTGTTGCAAATGTGTCTAATTTATAAAGTTATAATTCTTCCCAACAGCCAGGTTGCATCCAACATTTCTAAAGTATTTGCACAAGCTAACACTAGAGTCGCCATCGCTTCCAGTACTTCTGGGGGCACTGGCAACTGCATTGGGGGCACTGGCAACTGCAGTGGAGGGAGCTGTAAGGGCTTTAAACTAGAAAAAGTTAGTGGTATGGGTTATGGGGGGAAAACAGTGAAGTCCCAGTGTAGTAATGTTATAAATTCTAGGGGAACTAGTAATAGACAGAATAAGGTGGGTATTGGAAAGCCAGTGGCACTAGGTGACAAGGCCAACAGGCCTGCTGCAGTGTTCCTCCTTTCTTATGTTCTTATGTTCTTACTTCTAAAAAGGATCTAACCAGGACAAAATCCAAGCACCTTGAACCAGTCAACGCAGGGGTCTACACTATACCTTGTGGAGGCTTCGACAGAATTTATGTAGGAGAAACAGCAAGAAACCTCGAAACACGCCTCAATGAACACATTAAGAGGAAAGATTGAAGACCCTAAAATTACATTCACTTGTATGAGGGGAGACATGATCGAGGTATACAAGTGGAAAATGGGTATTAACAAAAGGGATATAAATAAGGTCTTGAGGATATCTCTCCAAGAGAGAACCCGTTCTCGTAACGGCTGGTGACTTGTTCTTAGCACAGTGGTGACCTGTTCTTAGCTCAGTGAAGACGTGTCTAGTGTACTCCCTGTGTACTGAACCAAGATGCCCCCTACTGAGCAACTTTACCAGCAGCTTAAGGAGGAATTGAGGGTAGCGAAGCTAGAGATACGGCGATTGACGGAGGAAAACAAGAGGATTCGTAGTAGTCCTCCTGTTGTGAGTCCTCAGGTCAAGAAGGGAACCTGGGCAGTGACCGGACAGCAGGGGACGAAGTTGAAGATCAAGAAGGCGAATGGAGAGGTAGTAACGACGAAGAAGAAAGAGACTGCTGTGGAAACTTCGAACTCCTTTTCTGTGCTACCAGATGAATGTGAGTCGACTACTGGGAACGTCACGACGAACGGCACCAAGGAAGGTAAAAACATTGTTGTTGTTGGGGATAGCTAAGTTAGGTATATGGATAGGGCCTTCTGCTTGAAAGATAGGAGTAGGAGACAGAGGGTTTGCTTTCCTGGGGTGGGGATGGAAGACATTGTTAGCCGGCTTGACAACATCATGCATGGTAATGGGATAAATCCTATTATCTGCCTCAGTGCTGGAGGCAATGATGTATCCAAGCGTAGAAGTGATGATTTAGTTAGTAGGTATAAGGCAGCAATAGACATCATTAGGAAGAAGGGAGGGAGCCCTGTTATATGTGGCATTTTGCCAAGAAGGGGTGTTGGAAATGAATGGTTGTCCAGAGCAATTGGTATAAATTGCTGGCTAGACAAGCACTGTAAGGATAATGCAGTCCCATTCATTGACAACTGGGACCACTTCTACAAAGACCGTCGAGAACGTCATGCACACCGCCAGTCGAGGTAAGAACATTGTTTTAGTTTGGGATAGTCAGATTAAGTTTATGGATAGGGAATTTTGTCTTAAGGATAGGAATAGGAGGCAGAGGGTGTGTTATCCTGGGGCTGGGATGAAGGATATTGTTAGCCGTCTGGACGAAATCATGAGAGGTAATGGGAGCAATCCTATTATCTGTCTCAGTGCTGGAGGCAACGATGTTGGCAGACGTAGGAGTGAGGAGCTGATTAGCAGCTATAGGTCAGCAATAGACAGAATTAGGAAGAAGGGTGGGAACCCTGTCATATGTGGTATTTTGCAAAGGAGAGGAGTTGGAATGAATAGTTGTCCAGGGCAATTGGTGTCAATTGCTGGCTGGACAAATACTGTAAGGAAAATGCAGTAACATTCATTGACAACTGGGACCTCTTCTATGGCAGAAATGACATGTATGCCAGGGATGGGGTTCACTTATCTAGGTCTGGGGTGGGGCACTGGCAACTGCAGTGGAGGGGCTGTTAGGGCTTTAAACTAGAAAAAGTTAGTGGTATGGGTTTGGGGGAAAACAGTGAAGTCCCAGTGTAGTAATGTTATAAATTCTAGGGAACTAGTAATAGGCAGAATAAGGTGGGTATTGGAAAGCCAGTGGCACTAGTGACAAGGACAGTAATAGGTATAGTGGAAAACAGAAATGAGCAGGAAGGGTAAAGAGAAAGGAGGGTCTTTAAATGTATATTGCACCAATAGTCGTAGTGCTAGGAACAAGATGGACGAGTTAAGATTAGTTGCAAGTACGGGTAATATTGATGTTTTTGCAATAACTGAGACGTGGTTTAATATGAAAATCGGGACTTGCCTGCCGAATGTCACATCAGGGTTTTAAATTGTTCCAAGTAGACAGAAGTATCGGGAAGGGGGTGGGTGCACTCTATTCCGTGATCATTTAAATTGTTGCATAAAAACGGGTATAAAGTCTGAAATAACACATACAGAGTCTGTCTGGATAGAATTTTCAGAGGGTGTGAAAATTGATTGTAGGCGTGATTTACCGTCCTCCAAACTTAGATAGGGAACAAGGGAGACTACTTTGGGAGGAAATTGTTAAGGCCACAAGGCACGATAACGTAGTAATTTAGGGACTTTAACTTTAGTCAGATTAATTGGAATTTCTTGACAGGGAATTTAGAATCTAACGACTTTTTAGAAGTAGTTCAGGATTGCTTTTTGAAGCAGTTTGTGACAGACCCTACAAAGGCAAATAACCTACTTGACTTGGTTCTGGCAAGCAAGGAAACCCTTGTTAATAATTTAGAAATTACTGAGGAACTCGGCTCAACGACCACAAGTCAATTACCTTTAGCATTGAATGGATGTATGATAGTAGGGATAATTCAGTAACGGTCCCAGATTTTCCTTAGCAGATTATAATGGACTTAGAGAACAATTATCAACTGTGGACTGGGGTGACGAAGAGAGGTATCAATATGACAGTTTTCTTAGCACTATACAGGCTGCCCAAAGAACATTTATCCCGTATAAAGAAATTAGATCACGTAGAAATGACCCAAAATGGATGAATAATAGGCTTAAGTATATTTAGGGCAGAAGAAAGGAATTTATAGGCGCATAAAAAGAGGTGAGGGTCATCTTATAAATCAGTATTCTGACATTAAAAGGGACGTTAAAAGGGGATAAGAAAAGCTAAATGGGACTATGAAATTAAAGTTGCTAGGGGTTCAAAACTAACCCAAAAGTTTTTTCCAGGTTTATAGAACAAAAGTTAGGGGTAAGAGAGGTCCCCTTAAAAATAAATCTGGGCATCTTACTGACAAGGAGAATGATATGTGCTCTATTTTTAATAATTATTTTCTCTCGGTTTTCACACAGGAAGACACTAATAATATCCCAGTAGTTAAATTAGACACATATGCAACACTTGGGTATCTTTATTGAGGAAACGTTTGCCACACAGTGCTTCATCAGTCCAAACAGTAGAAAGGTGTGAGGGAGGAGTTTGAGGTTCATCAGTCCCTCGGCCTGGTCGATGTGTCCAGTCCATCAATCTCTAACAAGATTGATGGACTGAAACACGGACCTGCAGGCAGGCTGATAACTCCAAAGTCTCCTTCCTTTGACAACCTTCTGACTTTGATTGGTCTAAAGAAGCACGTGTGGCAAATTTCTAAAGGATACCAGAATGTTGCATATTTCTAATTTACAACTTTTCTCGGTTCTCAGAACATTCATCAATATCCCATAATTAATTTTTACAGAGGCCCAGAAGATAAATTATGTAATATCACAGTCACTAGCGAAATGGTTATGAAACAACTAGACCGACGGAAACAAAATAAATCGCCGGGTCCTGATGAGCTTTTTGCAAGGGTTCTTAAGGAATGCAAAATGGAACTCTGTGAACCATTATCTAACATTTTTAATTTATCTCTTCAAACAGGTGTAGTGTCTGATATGTGGAAGATGGCTAATGTAATTCCTATTTTTAAAGCAGGGGACAAATCACTACCTGCCAAATTACCGCCCAATAAGCCTGACCTCAATTGTAGGCAAATTACTAGAGTCAATTATAGCTGATATTATTAGAAACCATCTAGATAATCATAATTTGATTAATGATACTCAGCATGGATTCACGAGGGGCCGTTCCTGCCTATCTAATTTATTAACCTTCTTCAGTAAAGCTTTTGAGGCTGTTGATCACGATAAAGAATTCGATAATGTTTATTTAGACTTTAGTAAGACTTTTGATAGAGTACCGCACCAGAGACTGTTAAAGAAAGTGGCAGCTCATGGCATTGGAGGAAAAGTGCTGTCATGGATCGAGTCATGGCTCACCAATAGGAAGCAGAGAGTGCATAAATGGGGTTAAATCCGAATGGGACTTGTAACGAAGTGGTGTTCCACAGGGATCAGTCTTAGGCCCGTTGTTATTTATAATATATATCAATGACCTTGACGAGGGAATTACTAGTGATATGAGCAAATTCGCCGACGACACGAAGATAGGTAGGATAATTGATTCAAACATAGATGTCATAGAACTTCAGGAAGATTTAGACAAACTTAATTCATGGTCAGAAAAGTGGCAGATGCAGTTCAATGTAGATAAATGCAAGGTTCTGAAGCTCGGGAGTGTCCATAACCCAAGCACTTATAAGTTAAATAACGTAGAACTTAGCCATACAGATTCGAGAAGGACTTGGGGGTGATGGTAAGCAGCAACCTTAAACCAAGACACCAATGCCTAAGCGTACGTAATAAGGCAAATAGATTACTGGGATTTATATCAAGAAGTGTTAGAAACAGAAGTCCAGAGGTTATATTACAGCTTTATACATCATTAGTAAGGCCTCACCTAGATTACGCAGCTCAGTTTTGGTCTCCATATTACAGAATGGACATAAATTCGTTAGAAAACATTCAGCGTAGAATGACTAAATTAATACATAGCATTAGAAATCTTCCTTACGAAGAAAGATTGAAGACCCTTAAATTACATTCACTTGTAAGACGTAGAATGAGGGGAGACATGATCGAGGTATACAAGTGGAAAATGGGTATTAACAAAGGGGATATAAATAAGGTCATGAGGGTATCTCTCCAAGAGAGAACCCGCAGTAATGGATTCAAGTTAGATAAGTTTAGATTTAGAAATGATATAGGAAAGTATTGGTTTGGAAATAGGGTAGTTGATGAGTGGAACAGTCTGCCTAGTAGGGTTATTGAAGCTAGGACCTTGGGTAGTTTCAAATTTAGGTTGGATAAATTCATGAGTGAGAGGGGTTGGATTTGAGTGGGACTCGCGCATGAGTGGGTAGAATTGTCAAAGCTTATTTCTTGGGTAGCATTGAAAATTGGGTTGAGCAAATATTCTGTTAGTGGGACGGATTGTGAAGGACGTGCCTAGTATGGGCCAACAGGTCTGCTGCAGTGTTCCTCCTTTCTTATGTTCTTATGTTCTTATTACAATGGACTTAGAGAACACTTATCATCTGTGGACTGGGGTAATGAAGAGAGCTATCAATATGACAGTTTTCTGAACACTAAACATGCTGCCCAAAGAACATTTATCCCATATAAAGAAATTAGATCGAATAGAAATGATCCTAAATGGATGAATAATAGGCTCAAATATCTTTTAGGGCAGAAGAAAGGAATTTATAGGTGAGTAGTCACGAAAGCGCTTGGAATTCTTCTATTTTTTCATAGTGGTTGTCTTGCATATTTTGATATCACCTGTTTACTGTGATCTTTTTGCATATATATATATATAATATATATATATATATATATATATATATATATATATATATATATATATATATATATATATATATATATATATATATATATATATATATATATTTTTTTTTTTTTTTTTTATTAACACATCGGCCGATTCCCACCAAGGCAGGGTGGCCCGAAAAAGAAAAACTTTCATCATCATTCACTCCATCACTGTCTTGCCAGAAGGGTGCTTTACACTACAGTTATAAAACTGCAACATTAACACCCTCCTTCAGAGTGCCGGCACTGTACTTCCCATCTCCAGAACTCAAGTCCGGCCTGCCGGTTTCCCTGAATCCTTCATAAATGTTACTTTGCTCACACTCCAACAGCACGTCAAGTATTAAAACCATATGCCTCCATTCACTCCTATCAAATACGCTCACACATGCTTGCTGGAAGTCCAAGCCCTCGCACACAAAACTTCCTTTACCCTCCCTCCAACCTTTCCTAGGCCGACCCCTACCCCGCCTTCCCTCCACTACAGATTTATACACTCTCAAAGTCACTCTGTCTCGTTCCATTCTCTCTACATGTCCAAACCACCTCAACAACCCTCCTCAGCTCTCTGGACAATCGTTTTGGTAATCCCGCACCTCCTCCTAATTTCCAAACTCCGAATTCTCTGCATTATATTCACACCACACATTGACCTCAGACATGACATCTCCACTGCCTCCAGCCTTCTCCTCGTTGCAACATTCATCACCCATGCTTCACACCCATATAAGAGCGTTGGTATAACTATACTCTCATACATTCCCTCTTTACTTCCATGGACAAGGTTCTTTGTCTCCACAGACTCGAAGTGCTCCACTCACCCTTTTCCCTCATCAATTCTATGATTCACCTCATCCTTCATAGACCCATCCGCCGACATGTCCACTCCCAAATATCTGAATACATTCACCTCCTCCATACTCTCTCCCTCCAATCTGATATCCAATCTTTCGTCACCTATTCTTTTTGTTATCCTCATCACCTTACTCTTTCCTATATTCACTTTCAATTTTCTTCTTTATACACCCTACCAAATTCATCCACCAACCTCTGCAGCTTCTCTTCAGAATCTCCCAAAGCACAGTGTCATCAGCAAAAGCAACTGTGACAACTCCACTTTGTATTTGCTTCTTTATCTTTTAGCCCAACACCTCTTGCCAAGACCCTCGCATTCACTTCTCTTACAACCCCATCTATAAATATATTGAACAACCACGGTGACATCACACATCCTTGTCTAAGGCCCACTTTACTGGGAAATAGTCCCCTTCTCTCCTACACACTCTAACCTGAGCCTCACTATCCTCATAAAAACTCTTCACTGCTTTCAGTAACCTTCCTCCTATTCCATACACCTGCAACATCTGCCACATTGCCCCCTATCTACCCTATCATACGCCTTTTCCAAATCCATAAATGCCACAAAACATCTTTACCCTTATCCAAATACTGTTCACCTATATGTTTCACTGTAAACACTTGGTCTACACACCCCTACCTTTCCTAAAGCCCCTTGTTCATCTGCTATCCTGCTTTCTGTTTTACTCTTAATTCTTTCAATAATAACTCTACCATACACTTTACCAGGTACACTCAACAGACTTATTCCCTATAATTTTTGCACTCTCTTTTGTCCCCTTTGCCTTTATACAAAGGAACAATACACGCTCTCTGCCAATTCCTAGGTACCATACCTCTTCCATACATTTATTAAATAATAGCACCAACCACTCCAAAATTATATCCCCACCTGCTTTTAACATTTCTATCTTTATCCCATCAATCCCAGCTGCCTTACCCCTTTCATTCTACCCACTGCCTCACGAACTTCCCCTACACCCACAACTGGCTCTTCCACACTCCTACAAGATGTTATTCCTCCTTGCCCTACACACGAAATCACAGCTTCCTGTCTTCATCAACATTTAACAAATCCTCAAAATATTCTCTCCATCTTCCCGATACCTCTAACTCCCCATTTAATAACTCTCCTCTCCTATTTTTAACTGTCAAATCCATTTGTTCTCTAGGCTTCCTCAACTTATTAATCTCATTCCAAAACTTTTTCTTATTTTCAACAAAATTTGCTGATAACAT
The DNA here is from genome assembly GCA_009830355.1 of Cherax destructor. Classification (NCBI taxonomy): domain Eukaryota; kingdom Metazoa; phylum Arthropoda; class Malacostraca; order Decapoda; family Parastacidae; genus Cherax; species Cherax destructor. Next base: position 41,159 of record WNWK01016636.1, read on the forward strand.
CTCACCCACTCTCTCATCTGCTCTCTTTTACATTGCTTCACCACTCTTTAACCTCTCTTTTTCTCTCCATATACTCTTCCCTCCTTGCATCACTTCTACTTTGAAAAAACCTCTCATATGCTAACTTTTTCTCCCTTACTACTCTCTTTACATCATCATTCCACCAATCGCTCCTCTTCCCTCCGCACCCACTCGCCTGTAACCACAAACTTCTGCTGAACACTCTAACACTACATTTTTAAATCTACCCCATACATTTTCGACCCCATTGCCTACACTCTCACTAGCCCATCTATCCTCCAATAGTTGTTTATATCTTACCCTAACTGCCTCCTTTTTTAGTTTATAAACCTTCACCTCTCTTTACTTACTGATTCTATTTTCCTTGTATCCCATCTACCTTTACTCCCACTGTAGCTATAACTAAAAAGTGATCTGATATATCTGTAGCCCCTCTATAAACATGTACATATATATATATATATATATATATATATATATATATATATATATATATATATATATATATATATATATATATATTTTTATATATATATATATATATATATATATATATATATATATATATATATATATATATATATATATATATATATATATATATATATATATATATATATATATATATATATATATAAGGCAGGGTGGCCTGAAAAAGTAAAACTTTCATCATGATTTACTAGATCACTGTCTTGGTAGAGGCGTGCTTTACACTACAGTTACAAAACTGCAACATTAACACCCCTCCTTCAGAGTGCAGACACTGTACTTCCCATCTCCACGACTCAAATTTCCCTGAATCTCTTCATAAATGTTACTTTGCTTACGCTCCATCAGCACGTCAACTCCTAAAAACCATTTGTCTCCATTCGCTATCTAACATTTTTTCCCCCCACAAGTCGGCAGTCTCCCACCGAGGCAGGGTGACCCAAAAAGAAAGAAAATCCCAAAAAAGAAAATGTTTTCATCTTTCAACACTTTCACCTCATACATAATTACTGTCTTTGCAGAGGTGCTCAGATGTAACAGCTGAGAATAGACCCTCCCAACTGTCATCTAACAATAATATAAATTATAACTGACCATAATTTTTAAAGGGGTGGACCGGTAAGCCAGCGGAAGGCCTCGGTCAGATGACCAAAAGCTCCAATGGCGGGTCATCATCTGACTAAGACCCGCGTCAGGAAACACTTGTCCTGTTTCCTGACAAACCTTACCTAACCTAATATAAATGATTATGACGATGTTTCGGTCCGACTTGGACCTTAAACTACTCACACTAACTAGTCACACTAGTGACTATTCACACTAACTAGTCACACTAATGACTAGTCACACCAGTGACTAGTCATACTAACTAGTCACACTAACTAGTCACACTAGTGACTAGTCACACCAATAACTAGTCACACCAGTGTTTAGTTACACTAACTAGTCACACTAGTGACTATTCACACTAACTAGTCACACTAACTAGTCACACTAGTGACTAGTCACACCAATAACTAGTCACACCAGTGTTTAGTTAGACTAACTAGTCACACATCTGGAAAAAGAAGGAATTTCATTTTAACTTAAAAGTGTCACATCTCCTTAAAGGGATGTTCACTGATTTGTATTATTATTTTTAAAGAATCTCCATACCTCAAATTAGGAGAAAACACAAAGATTCATAAATCACTGAGATTCCATTACCTCAATAAGTAGTGATCCCAGCCTAGCGTATTGTACACACGCTGAGTATTAGTGACTTCAATGCCCCCCAAAATACCAATCCAACTATGCTGACTTTTCCTGGAGAGAGTTCCAGGGGTCAACGCCCCTGCGGCTCGGTCTGTGACCAAGCCTCATGTTGGATTAGAGCCTGATTAACCAGGCTGTTACTGCTGGCCGCACGCAGTCCAACGTACGAACCACAGCCTGGCTGGTCAGGTACCGACTTTAGGTGCCTGTCCAGTGCCTGCTTGAAGATAGCCAGGGGTCTATTGGTAATCCCCCTTATGTATGCTGGGAGGCAGTTGAACAGTCTTGGGCCCCTGACACTTATTGTGTTGTCTCTCAACGTGCTAGTGGCACCCCTGCTTTTCATTGGGGGATGTTACATCGTCTGCCGAGTCTTTTGCTTTCGTACGGAGTTACTCTCGCGTGCAAGTTTGGTACTAATCCCTCTAGAATTTTCTAAGTGTATATAATAATGTATCTCTCCCGCCTGCGTTCCAGGGAGTACAGGTTTAGGAACTTCAAGCATTCACAGTAATTGAGGTGGTTTATCACAGTTATGCGTGCCATGAAGGTTCTCTGTACATTTTCTAAGTCAGCAATTTCACCTGCCTTGAAAGGTGCAGTTAGTGTGCAGCAATATTCCAGCCTAGATAGAACAAGCGACCTGAAAAGTGTCAACATGGGCTTGGCATCCCTGGTTTTGAAGGTTCTTATTATCCATCCTGTCATTTTTCTAGCAGATGCGATTGCTACAGTGTTATGGTTCTTGAAGGTGAGATCCTCTGTCATGATTACTCCCAGGTCTTTGACATTAGTTTTCGCTTTATTTGTGGTTGGAATTTGTTTTATACTCCCATAGATTTTAATTTCCTCGTTTTCCATATCAGGTAATTGAAATTTCTCATCATTTAACTTCATATTTCTTAGCCCATTTAAAGATTTGGTTATGTCTGTTGGAGTCTTGCAGTGTCTTCAATGGTGGCACTGTCTTGCAGATTGGGGCATCTGAAGGAAGAAAAGCACTGTGGTGATATCCCCCTCTATGCCGTATGAAAATGAGGAAAGGATCTGAGGGAGACTGTCCGGGGAAAAGAGCTTTTCATCGTAGCTGCCCAGACTTTTCTCTGTTGCACTACCTTTTTTGTTCTACTTGTTGGAAATTTAGATCCATCTACCAACTTTTCCTGTTTTCCCTTTTTCACGATTTTGTGTGCTATCCCCATGGTCACCTTGTCAAAGGTTTTTAAAGTCTGTGTATATAACATCTGCCTTTTTTTGTCTTCTAGAGCATTCAGGCCTTGTGTGTGGTCCAGAGTTTGGGGCAGATAGGAGGACCCGCTCTAAACCCTGCTGCCCTGGGGTTTTTAATTTATGGGATCAGATGAGGGGATCTTGTTTTGAACCCCTTTTAAAAATTTTTTGATATGGGGGTTAGGTTTGGCTGTAGCTCTTTTCTATTGCTTTACGCCGCCTTTGTGGGTGGGGTATTTGTTGTTTTT
>WNWK01016637.1:0-44399 GCA_009830355.1 Cherax destructor
GTTGTGTGTGTGTGTGTGTGTGTGTGTGTGTGTGTGTGTGTGTGTGTGTTCGTGTGTGTGTGTGTTGTGTGTGTGTGTGTGTGTTGTGTGTGTGTGTGTGTGTGTGTGTGTTTGTGTGTGTGTGTGTTTGTGTGTGTGTGTGTTGTGTGTGTGTGTGTTGTGTGTGTGTGTGTTCGTGTGTGTGTGTGTTCGTGTGTGTGTGTGTTCGTGTGTGTGTGTGTTCGTGTGTGTGTGTGTTCGTGTGTGTGTGTGTTCGTGTGTGTGTGTGTTCGTGTGTGTGTGTGTTCGTGTGTGTGTGTGTTCTGTGTGTGTGTGTGTTTGTGTGTGTGTGTGTTCGTGTGTGTGTGTGTCTGTGTGTGTGTGTGTTCGTGTGTGTGTGTGTTTTCGTGTGTGTGTGTGTGTTTTCGTGTGTGTGTGTGTGTCTGTGTGTGTGTGTGTGTTCTGTGTGTGTGTGTGTGTTTGTGTGTGTGTTCGTGTGTGTGTGTGTGTGTGTGTGTGTGTTCGTGTGTGTGTGTGTGTTCGTGTGTGTGTGTGTGTTCGTGTGTGTGTGTGTGTTCGTGTGTGTGTGTGTGTTCGTGTGTGTGTGTGTGTTCGTGTGTGTGTGTGTGTTCGTGTGTGTGTGTGTTCGTGTGTGTTCGTTTGTGTGTGTGTATTCGTGTGTGTCTACCTGGAGTCTACCTGGAGAGAATTCCAGGGGTCAACGCCCCCGTGGCCCGGTCTGTGACTAGGCCGCCTGTTGGACCATAGCCTGATCAACCAGGCTGTTACTGCTGGCCGCACGCAGTCCAACGTACGAACCACAGCCTGGCTAGTCAGGTACCGACTTTAGGTGCCTGTCCAGTGCCTGCTTGAAGACAGCCAGGGGTTTGTTGGTAATCCCCCTGATGTATGATGGGAGGCAGTTGAACAATCTTGGGCCCCTGATACTTATTGTGTTGTCCCTCAACGTGCTAGTGGCACCCCTGCTCTTCATTGGGGGGACGTTACATCGCCTGCCGAGTCTTTTGCTTTCATAGGGAGTGATTTTTGTGTGCAAGTTTGGTACTAAGCCCTCGAGAATTTTCCATGTATACAGTGGACCCCCGAGTTTCGTAAAAACTTCACTCCTGAAGTCTGCTCAAGTGCCATTACCGAACGAATTTACTCCCTTAAGGAAAAATTTCACGTAGGTTAGTCTATTTCAGACCCCAAAATACACTTCCACAAGAACTTACAAAATTATACTTACATAATTGCACGATTTCCGGGTATTCGTTAACCGAGGGTCCACTGTATATAATAATGTATCTCTCCGCCTGCGTTCTAGAGAGTACAGGTTTAGGAACTCAAGCGCTCCAGTAGTTGAGGAGGTTTATCGCACTTATGCGTGCGGTGAAGGTTCTCTGCACATTTTCAAGGTCAGCAATTTCACCCGCCTTGAAAGGTGCAGTTAGTGTGCAGCAATATTCCAGCCTAGATAGAACAAGCGATCTGTAAATTGTCAACATGGGCTTGGCATCCCTGGTTTTGAAGGTTCTCATTATCCATCCTGTCATTTTTCGAGCAGATGCAATTGCTACTTTGTTATGCTTCACTGTGTGCAAATAATAGTGCTGTTAGTATCAGGTAAAGACCCACAGTACATTGCTAATGTACTATCACTAGAACTAGAATCCTGTAGCAAATGGTTGGTAGACAACAGACTATCACTACACCTCGGGAAAATGGAAGCAATACTCTTTATCACGAAACATAAATTGAAAAGGGTAAACAATTTTAATGTCCAGAGTAATGGGGAACCTCCTATTACGGTAAATTCAGTGAAATATCTGGAAATCCCCTTTAACTCAAGCATGTCAGAACTAATAGGGAACAGTGTTGTAAAGAAAGCGAATGCCAGACTAAAGTTTCTCTACAGACAGGCGCAGTGTCCACCAACTGAGGCTCGCAGGACCCTATGTCTAGCTCTTAATAGTGTATTATAGACTACTCTTTTTCTTTCATGGTACTCTACCTTAACAAAAAAACAAATATAAGCTACAAATCACCCAGAACAAAATAGTGGGATTCATTCTGGACCTGAGTCCAAGAGAGCATATACCTGGAGTATACCTGGAGAGGGTTCCAGGAGTCAACGCCCCCACGGCCTGGTCTGGGACCAGGCCTCATGGAAAAATAAACACTTAAGCAGTATAATGTGATCCTTTATTGACAATAAAGGATCACATTATACTGCTTAAGTGTTTATTTTTCCATTGTATTGGTATTTTATACCATTTATTACCAGGCCTCATGGTGGATCAGGGCCTGATCAACCAGGCTGTTACTGTTGGTCGCACGCAAACCGACGTACAAACCACAGCCCGGCTGGTCAGGTACTGACTTTAGGTGCTTGTCCAGTGCCTGCTTGAAGACAGCCAGGGATCTATTGGTAATCCCCCTTGTGGATGCTGGGAGGCAGTTGAACAGTCTTGGGCCCCTGACACTTATTGTGTTCTCTTATGGTGCTAGTGGCACCCCTGCTTTTCATTGGGGGGGATGTTGCATCATCTGCAGAGTCTTTTGCTTTTATAGGGAGTGGTTTTGGTACTAATACCTCTAGAATTTTACATGTGTATATAATCATGTATCTCTCCTGCATTCGTTCTAGGGAGTACAGGTTTAGGAACTTTAAGCATTCCCAGTAATTGAGGCGTTTTATCGCAGTTGTGTGCCATGAAGGTTCTTTGTACATTTTCTAGGTCAGCAATTTCGCCTGCCTTAAAAGGTGCTGTTAGTGTGCAGCAATATTCCAGCCTAGATTGAAGCGACCTGAATAGTGTCATGATCACTCCCAGGATGAATTACAACTGGACATGCTGAATGTTGAAGACAGTAAATCAACTAAAGCTAAATTGTGTTTTTAAAATTGCTCACAACCAGTGTCCCCAATATCTTACTACCAATTTTGTTAAGGCCGGGAACCAGTGCAATTACAGAACTAGGGAAAGGGAGAACAACTTTGCAATACCTAGAGTCAGTGGTGAGGCTTCAAAGACATTTTTCTGTACTGCAATAATAGTGGAATAGACTGCCTGCACATGTCATAGCATGTGTGGGGAATTATGAGTTACCTGTATGAGCTTCATCAACTCAGTCATACAAATAACGAACACCCTGGAAATCGTACAATTATGTAAGTATAATATTGTAAGTGCTTGTGGAAGTGTATTTTTGGGGGCCTGAAATAGACTAACCTACGTGACATTATTCCTTAAGGGAGTAAATTCGTTCGGTAATGGCACTTGAGCAGGCTTCTGGGATGAAGTTTTTTCGTTACTCGGGGGACCACTATAATCTCGGCAGTTACCCCCGTGGAGGCGTGTGGGAAATTAAGTTGCCCCTGGTCGCAGCAAGCGACTCCCTCGATATCACACGCACTCTTAACACATCTAGACCAGTATTATAAATTACAATTAGATGACACCAATAGTTACCGTGTTACGATTAGTTGTGGACTGTCTATGTAAATTGGACTGATAGGAAAGGGAAGAAGGGGTTACACGTTTCAACATAATAAGACCACCACTTACCCAATTTCATCGGTGGTCACTGGAGAACATTGAAGCACACACAGTACCTGTCCTATTATAACACCTAACTGGCCAGCTATGGGTTTGATGTACAGTAGACAGTCGTTTAACACGATAGTTACGTTCCAGGTTACGTACATAGTTACGTTCCAGTCCAGGAGTCTGTGAAGACAAAACTTTGTCCGTGGAAGCAAAGAGGGTAATGTATGAGAGTATAGTTATACCAACACTCTTACATGGGTGTGAAGCATGGGTGGTGAATGTTGCAACAAGGAGAAGGCTGGAGGCAATGGAGATGTCATGTCTGAGATCAATGTGTGGTGTGAATATAATGCAGCGAATTCGTAGTGTGGAAATTAGGAGGAGGTGCGGGATTACCAAGACTATTATCCAGAGGGCTGAGGAGGGGTTGTTGAGGTGGTTTGGGCATGTAGATAGGATGGAACAAAGTAGAATGACTTAGTGTAGAAATTTGTCTTTGGACTGCCTCCTTGTAAGCTGCCCCCTGGCAAGCACTGTTGACACTGAGACGCTCCTCTCAGACTTACAAGTGGCTTATGGGACAGATTTCTAAATAACTGCAGCTGCAAGAATTCCCCACATACATGCACGGCTAGAAAGGGGGTGAACTTACTTGATAGAGAAGAAATGTCTCCTAGTCTTCCAGACTCCCTAAGCCTTAATCCCCTTGAAATCGATGACATGCAGACAGTGCTATGTTCTGCAAGAATTCAAGTTGTATTAGTGTCCTGCCTGAAACTCAGAAATCCCAAACTCCAAGGGGGTTATCCTCTAAGTAATATCTAAGCAGTATGGGACACTAGCTTCCAGACTTGTACTTAAGAGACGACGCTGGTACATACCAATATAATAGCGTCCGTCTGCTTGAGACCCACAGATACTCACTAACGTTTCCCCCAGAAAACTGGCCAGATACTGAGAGAAAGAAAGTTATCGTCTTACTGTAATGAGTCTGGATGGAGAAAGATATCCACAGTACTTTGAGATATCTTCTCCAAGATCCCCAGGTCTGATGTTGGTAGATACGTGGGTTGCCGCACAGCTGTTCACGGCAGTTGTTGACAGAACAGTGTCTGGTCTGAGAAGGAAGAACTAGCATCTCTCCTGCCTAGTTTCAAGTGTGGGGCTGCCAGTTCTCCTTAGCTAACATAACCTAATGTTCGCCTATTGAAGGCCTAAACCTACCTATGTTAAGGTGCTAGAACTACATTATTAATATCTAAAGTTGCCTCAATAATTCTAATATTAGTCACTACCTGTACAAACCTACCTAGACCTTCCTAGGAGAGCGTATTTGATAGTGAATGGAGACATGGTTTTTAATACTTGACGTGCTGTTGGAGTGGAAGCAAAGTAACATTTATGAAAGGATTCAGGGAAACCGGCAGGTTGGACTTGAATCCTGGAGATGGGAAGTACAGTCCCTGCACTCTGAAGGAGGGATGTTAAATGTTGCAGTTTTATAACTGTAGTGTAAGCATGCCTCTGGCAAGACAGTGATGGAGTGAATGATGACAGTTTTTCTTTTTTGGGCCACCCTGCCTTGGGAAACGGCCGATGTGTTAATAAAAAATAAAATAAGTTTTGTTCCTGAAAATGTCGTGTTAGGTAAAATCGTGTTAGATGACCTGAAGAACTTGTGGGAAAAATAGGGTTACGTTCCTGGGAGCCCCAAAAAAGCCAAACAATTTTTTTTTAGACCAACAGATCTTGGAAAAATAAAAGTGAATGTGATTGTAGTTCATTATCGTGATGTATTATGTTATTTTTACTGCTTAAGACTACAAATGTAACAAAAGTAATAGTATTTCTTACCTTTAAATTGTGGGTGCTTGTGTTTGTGGATGATTATGAAGAGAGTGGAGAGTTATGCTGTGGCCCTACTGGGCTGAGGTGGATGGTAGAGGTTCTGGTACTGAAGTTGATGGTTGTACTGAGTGTCTAACTTTAAGTCAGTCAGCCAGCCAGCCAGCCAGCCAGCCAGTCAAGTCATTCAGTCACACAAACTTATGTTTACCTCTTTTTATGTGTACAAAGTAACACTTCATTACGGCCACAGGCTGTCTTGTCTAATATCTTTGTTTTCTTCGTTGATTCTATGACTTAAATGCTTACACCTTTTCTTGCCACTTTGAGCAACACTGGTATGCCTACTGGGTGTCATGATTGCTTGGCAGATACAAGATATAGTAATTTAAAGATCAAAACACAATTCACAATCATATACACACACAACCCGCACAAATAAAAAAAGAGAGGAGCTTACGACGACGTTTCGGTCCGACTTGGACCATTTACAAAGTCACACTAACAAAAAGGGACAGGTAGAAGGGGTATTTATAGGCAGGCAGACAGGGGAGGGCACAAGAAAGTGGTTGAGGGGTAATAATGGAGGTAGTAGTGGTAGTAGTAGTAGTGGTGGAGTCAGTCATATTCTAGGAAAGGAGCACTGCAAAGAAGCTGGCGGCCCGCATAGGGTAAGGACAAGAACACAGAGGGGGGAAAAAATTAAAATAATGAAAATAAAATAAAGGACAAATACAAGGCAAAAGAAAAGGCACGGTTACACAATCATATCTTGAAGCAGAGAAGAGGGACTGAATGCGTATGAATTACGAATGGTGGGGTGGTGTCGGGTGGTGGCATGGGCAGACTGGGAGGGTGGTGTGGGTGGGTGAGTGTTGCAGGGGTGGTGGTAGATCTCCCCCATTGACTGAATGGCGTAACCTACTGCGGGCGACGAGGCAGACGTGTTCACTCGGGGAATGGCAACTCGTATCACTTCACTCATTCCCCCAATTTCAGGTGATTATCACAAATTTCTCCACAGTTCACAAGGCGACTTAATGTTCCACTAATTTACACTCGTTAGAAGTTGATCCATTAAGATCAGAGGCTGATGAATGGTGATTGTACCGACGGGTATCCTACCCACCCTCATGTCTGCGTCGCGCGTCGTTCCCCCAATTAACAAATTCACCACCTTATTATAGTGGCTTCCTGGACTTAATGTCCCTCATTATACACAGAGAACAGTTATGACACGTCCTATTGTGAAGCGAGGCCACTAATCACGTTTCGGCCATTCTAAATGCCACGTTCCTGACCTCATTATAGCCAGACACTCACGCTATTTGGCTCTCTCCGCGACCCTCTCATGTGACCTGACCCATGAGACTTGACCCATGAGACTTGACCCATGAGACTTGACCCATGAGACTTGACCCATGAGACTTGACCCATGAGACTTGACCCATGAGACTTGACCCATGAGACTTGACCCATGAGACTTGACCCAAGCCCATGTCTCTCCACGCATGCGCTAAGACACTTCTGTTGGTTCCTTCTTCCAATCCCAAGTACATATAATGTGAACCAACAACAACACATTAAGGATATCTATTCACATTGGAAAGTTTATCCAGTATAACTTTCAGGAAAATACTACCCATATTTTTCACAGCATGAGCCAATTCAAGAAGAGAGCCAAAAGGTACCTCATGAAGGCTACAAAAAGGGAGGAGTGTGATTTCTTGTATGAAAATAACTCATTTTATCTCTCCCCTAGTATATCTTTTATTGTAACTGCTTTTACATAGTTAAGATACTTACCTGTTTTAAACTTTTAACCCTTTCACGGTCGCAAGGCCCTCTCCGAAACTCGTTCTCAGGGTCGCAAATTTTTCGGAATTTTTTTTTATTTTTTCTTGTGAAATGATAGAGATTCCTTTTCTGATCATAATGACACCAAAAGTATGAAGTTTGATGAAAACCTAACTGAATTATGCTCTCGCAAAGTTAGCGGTATCGACGATGTTTATGCATCGGTGATTTCGCCCACTTTGAGCCCTATTTTCGGCCAATTCCAATGTTTCAGTCTACCAAAATTTTAGCTATTTCACTAGAATTCCATTTGTTCTATCAATTGAGTAAAAGAAACCGCAAATTTACCAATTTGAACTACCCAATAAAGTGGTCAGAAATTGGCAATTTTGCCAATTTCAAACAAAGTTCAAAATAGGGTCCAGAATAAACAAGAGACAGACATTCTTGGCACTAAAATAACATTTTATCTGTTCATTAGTCACGTCTCCAGGCTCCTCTTACTTTTGCTTTCCATTTTGAATTTTTATTCTCACAAAAAATAGAAGATTTTCTGTTGTGTGTACTATTGCATCATTGTAAAAACGGTATATATAATATCAGCGCACTTGTGCATGAATATTAGACTCGTCAGTTGATGTGTATTGGACGCATGGTGTGATTTGTTTACTCTTGAACATCGGCAAAAATCGAACATTTTCGCTACTTTGCGCTCAGTTTCAAAGTACTTATCGTGAAACCAATCAAAATGATCTCTATTTCTGTAATATATCTTCCATTCTATCAAATGAGACCAAGAAAACGAGAATACAGTGGACCCCCGAGTAATGAACACCCCGGAAATCTTACAATTATGTAAGTATAGTATTGTAAGTGCTTTTGTAAGTGTATTTTTGGGGGGTCTGAAATGGACTAACCTACTTGACATTATTTCTTAAGGGAGTAAATTCCTTCGGTAATGGCACTTGAGCAGGCTTCTGGAATGAATTTTGTTCGTTACTCGGGGGTCCACTGTACAACCATAAATACCATACGAAAATAAACTGCAAAGTCGCTGTTTTAAACCAAAAACATGGTCGGAGTTTTTTTTCCTCATTACGCACTGTGTGGTGCAGGATTTTTTTTTAAACTTCGCACACTGACCGCACAGACCCATTCTCTCACATCTAGGCCTACCAGCCTGTTTCCGCTTGATTTGAGGGCGCTAGAATTTAGGCGTACTAAAGGGGAGGGGGGACCCCTTGACATGATGGCAAGTTTTATTTAGAGGAACTTTTCTTTTTCCTCAAGTAAAATCTAAATGCCCATCCCCCTCCCCATTTTGGCTTCATTGAGGAAATTCAGCTCTGGGCGGAAGGAAAATGGATTATTAGCCCCGCTGTAACAGCTTTGGTAATAGTGCTGTAGTGATATAGGAACTGGAATATCCTGATGGTTAGGCGACTATTATAATAGTCGCCTAGCCGTACGTCACTGGTCAATACATTTTCTGGTCAATGATATTACACAGATTTTTAAGGTAAGTTTGTGGTGCTGATTTTGAATGTCATCGGTTTTGCTTGATTGGCTTTAGTTTTTGATAAATTTGATATCTCATTGATTAACATAAAAGATGTGAAAAATAAATTGATTGGGGGGGGAGGCTAGGCTAGGCTAGGCTAGGCTAACTTACAGATCACATTGAAATTATTTTTTAGATCATGCAAAAGTCAAATCATGTAATACATACTAGCACTTCATTCTATATAATAACAGATTAACATAGTAACATAATTCAGATACCACTAATTACTGCATATTAATATGTATGATTTTCTTCTAATAAAATAAATAAAAAATGGTTATAACCATTATTTTTAAAGGGGTGGACAGGTAAGCCAGCGGAAGGCCTCGGTCAGATGACCAAAAGCTCCAGAGGTGGGTCATCATATGACTAAGACCTGCGTCAGGAAACACTTGTCCTATTTCCTGATGAACCTTACCTAACCTAACCCTTTTCTTCTATGTTAGTCATCAGCACAGTTTTGTTGAGTAAGCAATTGGAAGAGATGCATATTGGTTACCATTGTGCAATAACACATTTCAAGCTTCTGGTCAATATTAAAGACTTGTTTGAAGAAGTCCAGAGATGATGTTGCAGTATTCAATGAAAAGCAGGGGTGCCACTAGCACAATAAGAGAGAACACAATAAGTGTCAGGGGCCCAAGACTGTTCAACTGCCTCCCAGCATACATAAGGGGGATTACCAATAGACCCCTGGCTGTCTTAAAGAAGGCTCTGGACAGGCACCTAAAGTCAGTACCTGATCAGCCAAGCTGTGGTTCGTTTGTCGGTTTACGTGTGGCCAACAGTAATAGCCTGGTTGATCAGTCTCTGATCACCATGAGGCTGGTCACAGACGGGCTGCGGGGGTGTTGATCCCCGAAACCCTCTCAGGTATACTCTTCAGTATCCATAGTTATTCAGAAATTTTATTCCATTCCCCATCAAAGATTAGTTACCTCTGACCCTTTCGGGTTTAGCCCTTAGTTTGATTCCTGGACGTTTGATCTTCTTGGTTGAGAGCTTTTATGAAGAAGCAAACATACCCTCACAGGATCAACGCTGTATCCATTATTTTGGTTATTTAAAGCCACATGCAAGATAAACTGTAATGTTTTTGACTGAATTCATGTCTGTATAAAAAAGTGTAACCAGATATAAATATGTAAATAGATAATTACCACGAACTTTTCTATAATGGCACAGTCCTGGAGTATACCTGGAGAGGGTTCCGGGGGTCAATGCCCCCGCGGCCCGGTCTGTGACCAGGTCTCATGGTGGATCAGGGCCTGATCCAGGTTGTTACTGTTGGCCACATGCAAACTGACATACGAACCACAGCCTGGCTGGTCAGGTACTGACTTCAAGTTCTTGTCCAGTGCCTTCTTGAAGACAGCCAGGGGTCTATTGGTAATCCCCCTTATGTATGCTGGGAGGCAGTTGAACAGTCTTGGGCCCCTGACATTTACCGTGTTGTCTCTTATCGTGCTAGTGGCACCCCTGCTTTTCATTGGGGGATGTTGCATCGTCTGCTGAGTCTTTTGCTTTCATAGGGAGGGATTTTCATGTGCAAGTTTGGTACTAATCCCTCTAGGATTTTCCAAGTGAAATATGATCATGTATCTCTCCTGCCTGCATTCTAGGGAGTACAGGGAGTCCAGTCTATTATTCACCCCCACTGATTAGGGGTGCATAATAAAGCACTTAAATTAACTTAACCTATGTATGCGCTCTAGCAACATCTTCATTGCGTTCACCCCCATATTCTCCTCCCCTTTCCTGGAAAATTCCAGCTATCTGTTCTCTACTCTTCCCATGCCAAAAGGCTAACATTTATTGTGGTCTCATTCCCACCCTTTTAACCCAAGAACACATTCTCATGCTTTGGCGATATACACTGATGGTTCTTAATTTTCAGATGGCATTGGGTATGTGGCTGTCTTTCCAAATAAAGTAATTATGACTTTTAGTGGACTAGGCCAACATTTTTACAGCAGATGTCATTCTCATTGTTATTAATACATATTGCCACTGTTAACCTCATTTCAAATTCTTATTGCTTTGCAGGCAATTTAGAATTATAATTGTGCTCTACACACAACAGTAGTGTAGAATTTCTAGCCCAGACAGGTGTCCAGAGCAGTGGTGAACATACATTCAGATGCTCGCTCTGAGATCTGCTAACCTCGTACAGGGAAGTTTTATTTCAGCTCTTCTCTAGTACTATTCCAGACTCGAGACCTGCTGGTGACAGCGTTGAACTTAGCAAGTTGATAACATCCTTGGATCTCACACTGAGAGACTGGGGATCGTTCCCTGTTGCCAGGGAACGATCCACTACTATTGCTAGACATAATGAGGGCAAATTCCTGGGCCTTCACCTCGACAGCAGCCTGAAATTCAGCACTCATATCCAACACATAACAAAGAAAGTGTCCAAAACTGTGGGGATCCTCTCTAAGATATGTTACTATGTACCACAATCAGCCCTACTCACACTATACTATTCACTCATCTATCCCTACCTCACATATGCCATTTGTGCTTGGGGATCAACAGCAATTACCCACCTAAAGCCAATAATAACCCAGCAAAAAGACGCAGTAAGAATTATCACGCAATCCAACGCTAGGCAACACCCCCTCCCCACTCTTCAAAGATCTAAACTTACTCACTGTTCAGAACATCCACACTTACTACTCTGCAATCTACATTTATAGCACCATAAATTCCAACTTTAACCCTGAGCTAAAACACTTTCTTGACAGTTGTGACAGGACCCATAGACATAACACTAGACACAAACATCTCTTTGATATTCCCCGTGTCCGACTAAATCTATACAAAAATTCAATGTACATAAAAGGGCCTAAAATCTGGAACTCCCTGCCTGAAAACTCTAGGACTTCAGAAACAACCTCCATTTTCAAAAGCACTGTTAAAAAACATTTTATCTAACTTACGCACCCAACCGGTAGCTAACCACATGAAAACTACTTTATCTTGCACATATCCACAGCAAAATACACTTATTGATATCTGTGATTCCCCCTAATTTGCACATGACTGTAACCAAAATTCTAATAAAACTATTGCTTCATAATTCTTAAGCTAGTCATAAGTTTGCCTAAGACACTCCAATATAGAAACTGTATTATGCCAAAACATCACCTTCACCATTAATATATAAACTAACTGTTAAATTCTTAAATGTTTGAATTACAGTATCTCAATTTTGTAAACCTAACCTTAATATCAGTATATTCATTGTGTCACTATTGAGTAAGATCTATCATAAGACTGCCTGAAATGCCTAGGCATATTATTGGCCATCTAGTAATATCTAACTCATAACTCATCTAACAGGTGAAACTTTTGGCATGTTTCCTTGCACCTGCTGCCTGTTAACCTAGTAGTATATGTATGTGGGCATTAGTAGACTTCTGGGTGGGGGGGACGACGATTAAATGACCCCAATGAAATTGTCCACCTGCCTATCATGGTCCAATGGTCTCCTCCTGTTTGTGACTTGAAAAGGCCTATTGCATGGGCAAAACTTTGCAAATGAAAGATGATGAAAAAGACTTGCAACAGTTAGGTATCATTATTTTTTAAACTCTTCGCCTTGCAATAAGCTACTTCAGTCGAGTACAGAGGTGACTAAATATGGAGACATCAGAAACAGAGCAGAGGTAAAGATATTATTAGTCAACCAACTTTGTAGCCCGAGAATGACATTACAATGGACCCTCGGTTATCAGCCATAATCCGTTCCAGAAGGTCGGCCTAAATCTAAAAAGGCAGAAAACCGAAATCATATTTCCCATAAGAATTAATGTAAGTACAATTAATCCATTCCAGACACCCAAAAATATTAACAAAAATTTTTGTTAAAGATTAACTATAGTTTTATATAAAAACAATGAGATCTAAATAAAATGACTAATGAAATGGATAAATTAACATTTAAATCACTGTTACATACTTTATTGAAAAGACTTGTTGGCATATGGAAGAGAGGGAGGACTTATTGTTTGGAAGGGGAATCCCCCTCCATAAGGACTAGGTATAAAAGCCCTCTCTGGGGGTTACTTCCCTTCTTTCTTTTACTGGCACTAGGATCAGTGTTATTTTCCTATTTATCATCAGGTTCTTACATGTCAGAAGGGTATTTCTTAAGGTCTAGGGTAAAGGATGAACATTATAGGCTAAGTACTTATCAGAGTTTAGCTGCTTGCATCTTTGAAAATTATTGGTCCTGCACATTCCTCTTAAAGGTTATTTAAACCAACATATAAATAGAACTTATTAAGAATGTATATACATAGAATGAAGGTCTCACTTAAACATATAATAGCCTTCCCTGCACATGGTCAGCTCCACCTTCAACTCTTTCCAACATTTCTTAACCCTCAGTGCTTGATACATAGATTCACAACTGGCATAGGTACTCGATCATCCTCCCCTTAAACCTTTGAGGCACTCATCAATTTCCCTGAAGCGAGTTAAATGACCTCAACAGTCACTCCAGCCGCCATTTTACAGGAGAGGAGGTGTGGAAGAGATCCTCCTAAGCTCGCCCCAAAACATAAAACACCTTTCATTGCTTACATGTACTTATATTTATTATTAAATGAGACATGCAGCTTATAAAGTACTTAAAAGAAATTCATTTATATTTTAATATAACATATTATATTGGAGAAAACAGTTTAATCCAGACTCTTTTAAGTCTTTAGGGCAAAGCTTCTTGACCTAAGACCTCATAGAAATTCTGAATAATTAATATAATTAGGCATTCATGTTATTTAATTGACAACAATGTTCAATCTGGGTTCCAATAGCCCATAACAAGTCCATAATACCCATAAATCAGCTTATCACTGGACCCCTGTTGCACAAACTGTCCAGAGAGCTGTTTCTGCATCTAAGATTTGCCCTGAGTGGGACAAGGTTTTGTTACTGAACATGTTGCAGATATGGCTTGTTTCAGCTTGGTCAGGTGGTATTCTCCACCAACTCTTCCACATCCTGCCACTCACCTCCAACCCCATGGACTTCCCCCAATGCCACAATAGATTCCACAACTGGCATAGGCTCCTCAGGGTCAGCCTCAAACCCTTCAAAATCCTTGTCGAGGACACATTCTGGCCACAATTTTCTCCAAGCAGAGTTCAAAGTCCTGGAAGTCACTCCCTGCCAAGCCTTACCTATAAGGCTTATGCAATGGAGGATATTGAAGTGATTCCTCCAGAACTTAAGGTCAAGTCAGTGTCCGAGGACACTTCAAAGCACCTTTAAAACATTGCTTTCGTGTAGTTTTTTTGAAGTTAGAAATGACCTGCTGGTCCATGGGCTGGATGAGAGGAGTGCTGTTAGGAGGCAAGAACTTCACTGTTATAAAACTTAACTCCACAGACAATAGGCCTACCAAGTTTGGAGGATGAGCAGGAGCATTGTCCAGTACCAGGAGGTACTAGTGGCAATTTATTTTCCTGGAGGTATCATACTCAGGCCAAACACTTCATTGACCCACTCAATGAAAATTTGCTTGTAACACATGGTTTATTAGCTTTCCACAACACACAATTTACTCTTGACGACATTGTTTTTCTTGAAAACACTGGGATTTTCAGTGATACACCAGTAAAGGCTTCACTTTGAAATCCCCACTAGCGTTACCACAGAACAAAAGAAAGCCTATCCTTCATAGGCTTGTCCTGGCAGTGCCTTTTCCTCCTGAGGGATGTAGGTCCTCTTTGGCATTTTCTTCCAAAAGAGGCCTGTTTCATCACAATTGAACACTTGTTGGGGAGGAATCCTTCAGCCTCTATGTACGCCTTGAATTCATGCACGAGTTCTTCAGCCGCACATTTGTCTGAACTTGCAGCCTCGCCATGCCTTGCAACATTGTGTTTGCCACTACGCTTCTTAAATCTCTCAAACCAGCCTTTGCTGGCCTTAAATTCACTAACAGCAGCACTCGTTCCAGGCATTTTATTCACAAGATCCACATGCAACTGCCTTGTCTTTTCACAAATGATCGACTCCACAACACTATCTCCTGCTAATTGTTTATCGTTGATCCACACCAACAATAACTTCTCCACATCTTCGATTATTGGTGATCTTTGTTTCGTTAGCATATTTACCCCTTTCGCAACATTAGCTTCCTTGATTTCTACTTTCTTTGCAAGGATGGAAGTGATTGTTGATTTGGATTTCCCATACATCCTGGCAAGCTCGAGCACAGTGGCTTATTTCGCAGTTGCACTCAATCAATAACCACAAAAAACAATGGATTATAACAAAACGTTTGGATGAATGCGCAGTCTTGCTCACTCACCTAGAGAGACAGCCAAACTGACTCACAAACGTGGCGGAATGGTGGGTGGACGCGTCCAATACAGCCAATTTCAGAGTTGACGGCCGAAATCCGGGATAGAATTTTGGCCAAAAAAGCGGCCGAAATCCAAATTGGCTGATACCCTGAACAGCCGATATCCGAGGGTCCACTGTACAGTGGACCCCCGGATATCATAGTAGTCGGATTTTTTAATATTTGATAATCGTAACAATTTTTGTCAAAATATTGACTCTCAAATCGTTGTTTGGCTCGCAAAGTCATTCGTCCGGAATGCATGCCATTGTTTATCAGCCAGTGAGCACGATCCCACGCGTTCATACAATACATTTCTAAATACTATTCCATTCGTTTTAGTGCTTTCAACTGCTAACTAAGCCACCATGGGCCCAAAAAAGCTCCTAGTGTCAGCCCTTTGGTAAAGGTGAGAAACACTATAGAATTCAAGAAAGACATCATTGCAAAATATGAAAGTGGAGTACGTGTGGCAGAGCTTGCCAGGTTGTACAAGAAACCCCATATAACCATCGCTTCCATTGTGGCCAAGAAAAAGAAAATAAGGAAGCTGTTGTGAAAGGTGCAAATATGCTCACAAAACAGACATTGCAAATACTCAAAGATGTGGAGACTGTTGTTGGTGTGGATCAACCAAAAACAGTTAGCAGGAGATAGCGTTATACAGTCGATAATTTATGAAAAGGCAAGGCAGTTGCATGATGATCTGTAAAGAAAATACCTGGAACTAGTGCTGATGTTAGTGAATTTAAGGCCAGCAAAGGCTGGTTTGAGAGATTTAGGAAGCGTAGTGGCTTACACAGTGTGGTAAGGCAAGGCGAGGCTGAAAGTTCTGACAAAGTTTCAATTCAATGACGAAACAGGCCTCTTTTGGAAGAAAATGCCAAAGAGGACCTACATCATGCAGGAGGAAAAGGCACTGCCAGGACAAAAGCCTGTGAAAGACAGGCTAACTCTCATGTTCTGTAGTAATGCTAGTGGGGATTTCAAAGTGAAGCCTTTACTGGTGTATCACTCTGAATATCCCAGTGTTTTCAAGAAAGTGTGGAAGGAAAACAATAGACACAGATCACTCCTCGATGTTCCCCGTGTCCACCTAACACTATGTAAAAACTCAATGCATATAAAAGGCACGAAAATTTGGAATTCATTACCTGTCATTGCCAAAGAAACCCTACCTGTACCCCAATTCAAAACGATGCTAAAAAACCACCTTCTCACCCAAAGCTAATTGCTCCATTTCAAACATTCCCAACAAAGTAGAATAATCACTTAACGTAAAACCTGACTAATCAATTCAATGTAATGTATGAATGAACGAATGAATGAATGTAAAACCTGTTATGAATAATACATACTTAGCTAATTATTCCCACAACACTTACATTATAATGACCACGTAAACTAACTCAATGCAATTAATTGTTTTAAATTGTTATCTCACTCAATTAGTTGCATTGCTACAATAAATTGTTACAATTAATTGATATGTTCAACTTATATTCAAACTTTATAACTTAGATATGCAACTTTACTTATTTTATAAATTATCAACCATAACTTTTATTATTTTATTATTATTGCTTTAATTTGTTTAATCTGATTTAATTAATTTTATAATGAAGACAAAAGTACAAAACTATGTTTAAAAAATGTCATGTCTAAACTATGTTCAAATTTCATAGCTTAAATACTCGCCTTTACTCATTGTATACTATCTACAAAAATTCTTACAATTTAGTTTTAAGTTAATTTTAAGTCTGCCCAAAATGCCCTGCATACTAGGGGCTTTTGGCATGTACACCTCATGTAATCTCAATAACCAAATGTAATTCTTTGTATCATGTCCAAATAAAAATATTATATTATTATTAAGGCATGGGTCATGAGGAAAATTTTCCTTGATTGGTTCAACGAAGTGTTTGGCCCAAGGTGCCTCCTGGTAATGGACGATGCTGCTGCTCATCCTCCAGACTTGGATGACCAAATGGAGGAGTTTCGTTTCATCACAGTGAAGTTCTTGCCCCCTAATACCACTCCTCTCATCCAGCCCATGGACCAGCAGGTCATTTCAAACTTTAAAAAACTCTACACCAAAGCAATGTTTCAAAGGTGCTTTGACAAAACTTGGACACTGAATTAACCCTAAGAGAGTTCTGGAAAGATCACTTCAGTATCCTCCATTACATAAACCTTATAGGTAAGGCTTGGGAGGGAGTGACTTCCAGGACTTTGAACTCTGCTTGGAGAAAATTGTGGCCAGAATGTGTCCAAGAGGGATTTTGAAGGGTTTGGAGCTAACCCTGAGGAGCCTATGGCAGTTGTGGAATGTATTGTTTCATTGGGGAATTCCATGGGGTTGGATGTGAATGGCTGTTATGGGGCTATAGGACCCAACATGTATTGATATAATTAAGTAACATGAATACCTTATTATATTGAATTGATCACAATTTTGCTTAATGAGGTTTAGAGGTCAGGCCACCCTTAAACTGTCCACACGTAGATATACGTTTACGTGCGTACTGCTCCGAACGTAGATCTACGTTTTTTTTCAAATGCTTTTAACCTTGCCACGATAAGCCTGAGTTGCCTAGAGATTAGAGAATGGGTCTGTGCACTCAGTGTGTGCAGTATTACAAAATATGGGAATGACAACCAAAATGCACTCTTCATTTTAAACAAAAAGAACAATTTATTTTTTTCTCGAAATATTCGGTCAGCTACGCACGTAAACGTATATCTACGTGTGGACAGTTTAAGGGTTAAGACTTAAAAAGAAGCTGAATTAACCTGATTTTCTCAATATAATAGGTTATAAATACACACATTTAAATAAGTAGTTTATAAAGTTGCATGTCTCATTGTAAGTAAATAAGATGTATTGTGGGTGCATGTAGATTGTGCAAATCGACAGTCTTTTGTTTTTGTGTGTTTGAAGAGGGACAAGCCTCCCTCTTTCTCTCTTACTTCCCAAGATGGCTGCAAAGTAGAACTGGTGGTGGAGACTGGGCTTTGTTGATATGTTTCCAGGCAGAATGGTGCACCAGAAGTAAGGGAGATGTGTTAAATTGAAGCAGCCAGCATAACCTATGAGTTAGTGTGTCAAGACACTGAGGGTAGGAGTGATGTGGAGAAAATGGGGTATTAAGTGTGGAGGTGGACCATGTCATGTGGTTTGAAGATGCTAGTAACATGTGACTGCTATGGGTCATGTTATGAAGAAGATCTGACTATTGTAAATATATAAATAGTGTATCTCTGAATATATTTTTCTAAGGGTGGTTTAAATAACCCATGGAGAGGGCTGGTGAAGTTTTATTCAGATGCAGCAGCTAATCATGAATGTAAGTATTACCCTAGACTATAAGACCTTTAATACCCTATGCTAGAACATGTAGTGAGAACCTTGATGATAAAGTAAGGGAAAATAACTTAACAGTGGCCAGGATGTGGAAGAGTTGGTGGAGGACCACAATGAAGAGCAACCACTGAAGAACTGCAAGACCTTCATCTGCAACAGCAACAGAGCACAGCTCAGAAAATTGCTTCAGAGGAGGAGGAAGAGAGGGAAGAAGGTGCCTTCTTCAGATTAAGGACATTTGTGGAAAGTGGAATGATGTGCATTACCCTAACAAAATTGTTGCAAGCCGTGTGTGTGACATGTTTAATAACAATCTTGTGTGCCTTCTGCAGAGATTAAGGAGATTTGTGCAATGTGGTGTAGGATGGAAAGATTTGTGGAGGAACATCACCCTGACAAAGCTGTTGCAAGCCGTGTCGGCAACATGTACAATGACAATGTCTTGTCCCATTTTAGGCAAATTTTAAAGAAACACCAGAAACAGAGCTCTCTGGAACAATTTTTTGAGCAACAGGGTCCAGTGACTCAAGCTGGTCCTAGTGGCATTAAAAAGCAAAGAAGGGAAGTAACCCTGGAAAAGGACTTGGTACCTGAAGTCTTTATGGAAGGGTATTCCCCTTCCAAACAATAGTAAATCCTCCATCCTCTCTCCTCCTCCCGTCTTCCATACATCAACAAGTCTTCAAGAAAAGTAAGTGCCATGTTATTATTGGTTTATTCTTCATGTCTCATTGTTTTCTGTGTAGGTAAATGTATATTTCATGTAAAAAAATATTTTTTTTAATACTTTTGGGTGTCTGGAACGGATTAATTGGATTTACATTATTTCTTATGGGGGAAAATGAATTTGGATATTGTCAAATTCGGCTTTAGTCACACTCTCTGGACTGGATTAATTATGATAACCCGGGGTACACTGTATGTTGACTTCCATGGATAGCCTCTTAACTCAAGAGCTCCTGACTTGATCATATTTTGGACTATGGTATACACCTGACATTAGTGGCATGGGGTTCTGCTGGCTGGGTGCTTGAAGCCTCCTTTGTCCTTCATGCACTGATAATCAATATTATGATTTTGGATCAACTCAGCAACCCCAAAATCATAGGAAGAGTGCTTGAGGGGTTGTGGCTTCCCCAGACTAAGAAACCAGCCCTCTTTATTGCATATACCACAAGAATGAATTCTTTAGCCCCTCTTTCCTTCTCATCCCATTAAACTTGCTCCTGGGGATTATAAGAAAGGGGGTCATTGTCACTTACTATCCTTTTCTCTTTAACCCTTTCAGGGTTTCGGCCATTCTAGTACAGCTTACGCACCAGGGTTTTCAATGTACTAGTACGCCTAAATTCTAGCGCCCTCAAATCAAGTGGAAACAGGCTAGTAGGCCTAGATGTGAGAGAATGGGTCTGTGCGGTCAGTGTGCGCAGTATAAAAAAATCCTGCACCACAGTGTGTAATGAGGCAAAAAAAACTCCGACCGTGTTTTTGGTTTAAAACAGCGACTTTGCAGTCTATTTTTGTATGGTATTTATGGTTGTATTCGCATTTTCTGGGTCTCAATTGATAGAATGGAAGATATATTACAGAAATAGAGATAATTTTGATTGGTTTCATGATGACAAGTACCTTAAAACTGAGCACAAAGTAGTAAAAATGTTCGATTTTTGCCGATGTTCAAGAGTAAACAAATCACGCATGCGTCCAATACACATCAACTGGCGAGTCTAATATTCTTGCACAAGTGCGCTGATATTATTTATACTGTTTTTACAATGATGCAATAGTATACATAACAGAAAATCTGTTTTTTGTGAGAATAAAAATTCAAAATTGAAAGCAAAAGTAATGTAAGAGGGCCTGGAGACGTGACTAATGAACAGATAAAATGTTATTTTAGTGCCAGGAATGTCTCTCGTTTATTCTGGACCCTATTTTGAAATTGGCATCTTTTGAAATTTGTGTGAGTGGCCAAATTGCCAATTTCGGACCACATTATTGGGTAGTTCAAATCGGTAAATTGGCAGTTTCTTGTACTCAATTGATAGAACAAATGGAATTCTAGTGAAATAGCTAAAATTTTAGTAGACTGATACATTGGAATTGGCCAAAAATAGGGTTCAAAGTGGGCGAAATCACCGATGTGTAAACATCGTCAATACCGCTAACTTTGCGAGAGCATAATTCCGTTAGTTTTTCATCAAATTTCATACTTTTGGTGTCGTCATGATTGGAAAAGAATTCTCTATCATTTCATAAGAAAAAATAATTTTTATTTTTCCGAAAAATTTGCGACCCTGAAAGGGTTAATTTCAGTGATGAGGTAGTCTGCTTCCCAAATGGGAGTGGACCGTCATCTGAATCTTGTGGTGGCCTGTCTGGTGGGAGAAGTACTAGCGGAGGTGGTGGTCTGCAAATCTAGGTGTTGTACCCGAAGGTGTAAAATTCCCGATGTTCTTTTCGATTTATCACCTATTTTTAGCTGAATGCTGGTAGTACCTCTGGTCCTTCCAGTCTAAATAAACAATTTTGCCAAGTTTGCTTTGCTTAATTTTGGGTGAGCCATCCTGGTGTCAAGCATTGGGTAAAGTGGGGAAGGGGGGAGCACTCTGGAAATACTGGCATGGTATAATTATTCCTCTATCTAGAGATATAATTTGCAACATGCAGCAATTTATTTTAGTCTTTTAACTGGACATCCCCTTTTTTCCTACTCTTGTCTCTACAAATTCACATCTATAAATTCTCCAGTTCTCTCTCCTGACTGCATAAATTTGTCTGATCAGTGTTGTATGGAGGACATTTACAGTTGAGCGGATGTGAGGTGCTGACGAACCCAGTGGAATTTGTTATAATTACATAGTAGGTAGCCTCTAACAAAACCTGCACAGTTGTGACATTACTCCCTGGCTAAAGCTCTCGCTTCATACACGGAGGGCCCGGGTTCGATTCCCGGCGGGGTGGAAACATTTCAGCGTGTTTCCTTACACCTGTTGCCATGTTTACCTAGCAGCAAATAGGTACCTGGGTGTTAGTAGACTGGTGTGGGTCGCATCCTGGGGGACAAGATTGAGGACCCCAATGGAAATAAGACAGTCCTTGATGATGCACTGACTTTCTTGGGTTATCCTGGGTGGCTAACCCTCTGGAGTTAAAATCCGAAGAAATCTTATTCTTATTCTTAACATCTTTATTATGCACCCCATACCCATCCTGTGGGCGGTAGTCAAAAGATTACAGAGGCACATAATGGTTCCAGGGACTGGACCCCAAAGTTATGATAGCTGAACTAGTTACAAAGGTAATGAACTCCGGGTAGATCTGGTCACAATCATGGCAAGTTACAAAGGTAATGAACCATCTACACTCCTTAGATTTTCAGATTTTAACCACAAGGGTTAGCCACCCAGGATAACCCAAGAAAGTCAGTGCATCATCATGGACTTATTTCCATTGGGGTCCTTCAATCTTGTCCCCCAGGATGCGACCCACGCCAGTCAACTAACACCCAAGTATCTACTTACTGCTAGGTGAATAGGGACAGCAGGTATAAGGAAACTCCCAATATTTCCACCCGTGTCAGGGATCGAACCACAAACACTGGAGGTGATGGTTCCTTTCTATGCAGCTTACTATGGCAGTCCTGTCTCTTGGTAACTTCATGAGCCACATGCATCCATGTCTTTGGGAACACCTGGATGCTTGTGGTTGCAGATGAGGCAAGCACATCTTGCCCACTTCCTGGATGCATTATGATTGTCTATTTTGCACCCCATACCCATGGTATGGACGGTAGTCAGATTAGAGGCACGTAATGGGTCCAAGGACGGGGCAACAAAGTTTTGATAGCTAAAAAAAAAAAAAGTTGGTGGCAATTAACTATTTACGTTTATATCTAGGTACAATAGTGTTAGTTTAATATATCTATTATGCACCCCATACTCATCCTGTGGGTGGTAGTCAAAAGATTACAGAGGTACATAATGGGTCCAGGGACTGGGCCTCAAAGTTTTGATAGCTGAAAAAGTTACAAAGGTAATGAACCATCTACACGTCTATACATGGTTACAATCATTGTAATTTGTTCATGATTGTAACCATGTATAGACGTGTAGATGGTTCATTACCTTTGTAACTTTGTAACAGGATGGGTATGGGATGCATAATAAAGATGTTACAATAGTGTTAGTTAAGTTTAATATCTTTATTACGCATCCCATACCCATCCTGTTGTATGGGGGTGCAAAATATAGTTACAAAGGTAATGAACCATCTACACGTCTATACTGGGCTGCGGGGGCGTTGACCCCCGGAACACACTCCAGGTATACGTGTATACATCTATGCAGTGTCTTCAATGGAGGACACTGTTGTGTCAATTTGGGTGTCATCCGCAAAGGAAGACATGGAGCTATGGCTTACATTTCTATCACATGAGGATGAGTAACAGGAACAGGATGGGAGCGAGTACTGTGCCTTATGGAACAGAGCTTTTCTCTGTAGCCACTGCAGACTTTACTCTTTTTACTATTACTTTTTGTTATATTTGCTAGGAAGTTATAGATCCATCTACCAACTTTTCCTGTTATTCCTTGTCACGCATTTTGTGCGCTATTACAACGTGAGCGCACTTGTCGAAGGCTTTCGCAAAGTCTGTGTGTACTACATCTGCATTTTGTTTATTCTCTAAAGCATCCAGGACCTTGTCATAGTGGTCCAGTAGCTGGGACAGACAGGAGCAACCTCCTCTAAATCTGTGTTGCCCTGGTGTTACAAAATGACACGATATCTATTAGTAATAGACATCTCCAGTGAACACTAGAAAGGATAGCCCTTCTAGCATCCAGCCTGTTACTGGGCTTTTGCAACAAAGTCAGTATCCTGGTTCAGTTATCCGACATATTATATAGCTTAAGAGGATTGCAACTGATAGGGTACTAACCAAACAGATATTTAAAAGGTTTATTAACAAAGTGAGAAAATCTAGGGTAGCAAAGTAAATCAAATATAAAGATATTAATTAAGACATCAATTATGAGGTTAATTAGGAGGGTAGCTCCTACACTGCTCTCATATACAATAAGTCTGTGCTGAGGGCACATATATATAAATGACTCAGAAGTACCATCAGGTACAATGTCAGTAATTACAATAATATATACAAATAAGAATAAATGTGTGTATGAGTGTTCTCCCGGTAACTCTAAGACTCGACTCAACCAGTGTACGACTGAACTTCTCTTAAGCTATCTGGACTAACAAACTGACAATCAGAACAGCTTGATTGTCCAGTAAAATGACCAATTCGCAGAACAGCACTATAACAGGCAACAGCAACACAGCGTCAAGAACAAGGAGATAGAAAATCGATCCTAACTGGGGACCATCAGTAGATCCTCCAAAACAGTCACAAAACTCCCTTTCTACTGAAACTAGGTTCAGCATAAACAATCCCAAACTGTGGCGGTGCACAGATGCCTTATCGAAGTAGGTCCAGAGCTATAGCTTGAGACCTGAGTTTTATCAGAGTGTCAATGTGACACACAACCCAGAACAATGTCGAAAATCACTGTCTAGTCCATTCTCTGTGAACAGAGTTCTGAGAAGTATGATTCGCCTCACCAACGAATGCATACTCTACCCAACAAGTCTAATGTCGAGAAAACAAGTAGAAATAGGTGTGAGGTGTTGACTCGACGAGGGTCAGCAGGCCAGAGAGAGAGAGGGAAGAGGAACAACCACCCAGCTCAGGTGTGTTCAGCGACTGACTCCTCCCAGTAACTAGACGCCGGCAGCATAACAGTAGTTTGCCAACTCCAAGGCAGTTACGACACACTCCAAAACAATATAAAATATTACATCCTACCTAATAAATATAGCTAAGTTAAATAAGTAAAATAATAGTCTAATAATAGTATAAAGCAAGATATTAACGATTTAGCTATTATCAAGAATATCAGCAATATAAAATTATAGAAAATGGAAATATACATTATATACATTGAGGCCCAATTCTGGGGGCAATACCTGGGTTGTGTAATTGATAGGTATCTAGGTGGTTGGCAATCTTGCTTCTTAAAACCCTTTCAAAGATTTTTGTTATGGGTTGTTAGTGCTATCAGTCTGTAGTTCTTTGCAATTGCTTTACTGCCACCTTTGGAGTGGGGCTGTGTCTGTTGTTTTTAGTGACTGTGGGATGACTCCTGTGTTCATACTTGCCATAGAATGTTGAATGCACATGACAAGAGCTTCTTGCAGATCTTGATGAACACTGAGTTCCATGAGTCCGGGCCTGGGGCAGAGTGCATGGGTATGTCATTAATTGCCTTTTCAAAGTCTTGTGGTGTTAGGATAACATCAGAGATTTTTTGAAGTGTCCAAATTTTGAGTGTCATAAAAAATTTATTTAGATAGTTGACCCCGAGTCTGGTTAATGGCTCACTGAACACTGAGTCATATTGGGACTTTAGTATCTCACTCATTTCTTTGCTGTCATCTGTGTAGGTCCCATCTTGTCAAAGCAGGGGTCCAATACTGGATGTTTTTTTTGCCTTAGATTTGGCATAAGAGAAGTATTTTGGGTTTCTTTCAGTTTCATTGATGGCTTTAATAATAATAATATTTAGACATGGTACAATGATACATAGGTAGACATGATATATAGGTATAAATGAGATGTACATGCCAAAGCCCCTAATATGCTGTGCATTGCGGGCATTCTTAGGACTATTTAATAGTACCTGGAGTCTACCTGGAGAGAATTCCAGGGGTCAACACCCCCACGGCCCGGTCTGTGACCAGGCCTCCTGTTGGACAAGAGCCTGATCAACCAGGCTGTTACTGCTGGCCGCACGCAGTCCAACGTACGAACCACAGCCCGGCTGATCAGGTACCGACTTGAGGTGCCTGTCCAGTGCCTGCTTGAAGACAGCCAGGGGCTTGTTGGTAATCCCCCTGATGTATGCTGGGAGGCAGTTGAACAATCTTGGGCCCCTCACACTTATTGTGTTGTCCCTCAACGTGCTAGTGGCACCCCTGCTCTTCATTGGAGGGATGTTACATCGCCTGCCGAGTCTTTTGCTTTCGTACAGAGTGATTTTTGTGTGCAAGTTTGGTACTAAGCCCTCGAGAATTTTCCATGTGTATATAATAATGTATCTCTCCCGCCTGCGTTCTAGAGAGTACAGGTTTAGGAACTTCAAGCGTTCCCAGTAGTTGAGGTGGTTTATCGCACTTATGCGTGCGGTGAAGGTTCTCTGCACATTTTCAAGGTCAGCAATTTCACCCGCCTTGAAAGGTGCAGTTAGAGTGCAGCAATATTCCAGCCTAGATAGAACAAGCGATCTGTAAAGTGTCAACATGGGCTTGGCATCCCTGGTTTTGAAGGTTCTCATTATCCATCCTGTCATTTTTCGAGCAGATGCAATTGCTACATTGTTATGGTTATAATGTATGGTTGATAATTTATAAAATAAGTATAATTGTGTATCTAAGTTATAAAGTTTGAATATAAGTTGAACATAATAATTTATTTAGTGTAGCATTGCAACTAATTGAGTGAATAACAATTTAAAACAATTAATTGCATTGTAGTTGCAGTTTACGTGGTCATTATAATGTAAATGTTATACAGTGGACCCCCGAGTATCATAATTAATCCGTTCCAGGAGCTAGTACTTACACGAAGTTTACGAAATTCGAACCATTATTTCCCATAAGAAATAATGTAAATACAATTAATCCGTTCCACAAAAAAATATTCATACTAAATTAAAAATAATATATATATACATACATACATATATACATACATATATACATATACATACATATATACATATACATACATATATACATATACATACATATATACATATACATACATATATACATATACATACATTATACATATACATACATATATACATATACATACATATATACATATACATACATATATACATATATATACATATATACATATATATACATATATACATATATATACATACATATATACACATATATACATACATATATACACATACATATATACACATACATATATACATATACATACATATACATATATACATATACATACATATATACATATACATATATACATATACATACATATATACATATACATACATATATACATATACATACATATATACATACATATATACATATACATACATATATACATATACATACATATATACATATACATATATACATATACATACATATATACATACAGTGGTACCTCGAGTTACGATATTTTTTCGTTCGAGAATGCTGTTCAAGTGCCATTACCAAACGAATTTATCCCCATAAGGAATAATGTAAAATAGACTAGTCCTTTTACACCCCCAAAAATATACTTACAAAAGCATTTAAAAAAATAAACTTACATAAAAGGGCGATTTTGGGGACCATCGTAACTCGAGGTACCACTGTATATATATATAATATATATATATATATATATACATTTACTTACCTTTATTGAAGAGTTGCAGGCATCTGGAAGTTAGAGTTGCTGATAGGGGCAGGGAGTTAGTGGTTGGAAGGGGAATCCCCCTCCAAAAGGACTTCAGGTAACAAGTCCCTCTCTGGGGTTACTTCCCTTCTTGGTCTTTTAATGCCACTAGGACCAGCTTGAGTCACCAGACCCCTGCCTGGTAAAGTAACTGTCCAGAGTCCTCTGTTTCTGGCGACCCTTCAACACTTTCCTGAAGTGCGACATGGCTCTCACTGAAGTGGCTGCACAGAAGGCTCATTTCAGCTTGCTCAGGGTGGTGTCTTTCAGCAAATGTCTGCAACTCATTCCAATTTGTACACATCTTCTTAAGCACTGAAGAGGGCACCTCCTTCTGTCTCTCACCCTCCTCCTTTGAAGCAATAACCTCAGCTGTGGTCTGTTGCTGTTCCAGATGAAGCTCTTGCAGTTGTTAGCTCTACCCTGTGCTCCTCCACCAACTCTTCCACATCCTCACCACTCACCTCCAACCCCAGGCTGTTCCCCAATGCCACAATAGAGTCCACAACAGGCACAGGGTCGTCAGGGTCGAGGTCAGGGTCAGCCTCAAATCCTTCAAAATCCCTCTGTTGGACACAACCTGGCCACAATGGTCTCCAAGCAGAGTTCAAAGTCCTGGAAGTCACTCCCTCCCAAGCCTTACCTATAAGGCATATGCAATGCACAATGTTGAAGTGATCTTTCCAGAACACTCTTAGGGTCAACTCAGTGTCCGAGGTCACTTCAAAGCACTTTTCAAACAGTGCTTTGGTGTACAGTTTCTTGAAGTTGGAAATGACCTGCTGGTCCATGGTCTGGAGGAGAGTGGTGTTAGGAGGCAAGGACTTCACTCTGATGAAATTAAACTTGTCAGACAAACACTTGCAAGTTGTGAGGGTGAGCAGGAGCATTGTCCAGTATCAGGAGGCACTTGAGTGGCAATTTCTTTTCCAAGAGGTATTTCTTCACAGAAGGGCCAAACACTCCAGTCACCCATTCCTTGAAAATCTCCGTAGTGACCCATGCCTTGGTGTTAGCCTTCCAATGCACACACAAATTATTCTTGTCAACACTGTGATTCTTGAAGGGTCTGGGATTTTCTGAGTGATACACCAGTAAAGGCTTCACTTTAAAATCACCACTGGCATTGGCACACATAAGAGTTAGCCTGTCTTTCATAGGCTTGTGTCCTGGCTGTGCCTTTTCCTCCTGAGTAATGTAGGTCCTGTTGGGCATTTTCTTCCAAAACAGGCCTGTTTCATCACAGTTAAACACTTGTTGGGGGAGGAATTGTTCAGCCTGTACGAACCCATAGAATTCATGCACAAATTTTTCAGCTGCACGTTTGTCTGAGCTGGCTGCCTCACCATGTCTTACAACACTGTGTATGCCACTACGTTTCTTAAACCTGTCAAACCAGCCTTTGCTGGCTTTAAAATCACCACTGGTTGCAGGCATTGTCTTGACAAGATCTGCGTGAAACTTCCTTGCCTTTTCACAAATTATCGCCATGGAAATACTATCACCCGCTCTCTGTTTTTCATGGATCCACACCAACAACAACTTCTCAACCTCATCCACTGTTTTCGATCTATTTTTCGTTAACATATCAACCCCTTTTGCAACATTAACTTCCTTGATCTCATTTCTCTTTGCCAGGATAGAGCTGATAGTAGAGGGGGTTTTGTTGTACATCCTGGCAAGATCACTCAGACGTTTTCCACTCTCATATTTTTCTATAATTTCTTTCTTCAGTTTGATGGTGTCCCTCACTTTCTTTACCACAGGGGTGCCACTAGGAAGCTTCTTTGGACCCATGGTGACTTATTTCACAGTGACAATCACTAAACTACCAAAAAAGACACCAAATGTAGTGTGAATGTTTGAAAGAGCGCGCTAGGTATGTTCTCTCAATGGTAAACAACGCTTCACTGGCGGCGTCCTGCGTCCCGCGCAGGCACGGAGCAGGCGGACAGGTCTAATACGTTACAAAACACAAGCCATTTTACGATTCTCGAAATCGAAAAAAGCTTACGAAACACGATGTTTACGAAATAAGAACCTACGAAACTCAGGGTCCACTGTAGAAACAGTTAGCTTAGTATGTATTATTCATAACAGGTTTTTACATATAAGTGATTAATAAGGATTTTTACATTTAAGTGATTAATAAGGTTTTACATTTAAGTGATTAATCAGGTTTTTACATTTAATTGATTAATCAGGTTTTTACATTTAATTGATTAATCAGGTTTTTACATTTAAGTGATTATTCTACTTTGTTGGGTTCTTCCTAAGATACTTGTCTCTTTGATATTTGCTTTTTCTTTGACCAATCCCTTCCTTCATAGTAGATAATGTTTATTTCTTTATGCTGTACAAATATTGTACATAGTTTACTTGAATTAATGCAATGGTAGGCACAAAAAATGCTAATTATTAATCTGAATTATTTCATATATGGAGCACTGACGTTTTGGTCCTAGAGATTGGTAAATTCTACACTCCAATATTTGGTTTATTCTTTGGTATTTTTTAATGTAAATTTGTCAGTGTAAAGTGGGTTGTGGAATACATCTAGTTATAATTTGGGCAAATAGGGTATTTTGGTAACTTAATTTAATGCATCATAGACCTATTCTTTGTCTAGGTTAGGTTTAGTTCTGTTACTTAGTTCCTTAATTTTTTTTTTTAAACCGGCTGTTTCCCACCAAGGCAGGGTGACTCAAAAAGAAAGAAAAAAATTCATCATTCAACACTTTCACTATCACTTGTACATAATCACTGTCCATAAGTATAGCTACTAAAAAAGTTTTTTACCTGTTTACCCAGACTCTTGTTAATTTTGAACACCCTACTTAATACTGGAGAATTTACATAATACACTTGGTAAGCTCAAATATTCTGCTTAATTTTGCATGAGAAAGAACTTGCACAATAAGAAACTTTTCTGTGGTATGGTTAGTACAGGTATTGTTTTATATTAAAAAATATTGGCTGTGTTTGGGCTCTTGAATTAACCAATTTTACAACCCCTTTCCCTCTAGTGTATCTGCATGTATAGTAATGTTGACTGAATAACAATCCATAATGTGTTTAAAGTTCATAATATATTAATGTGTTCTGTAAGGGTGAGTCCCTAATCAGTTTATTTGTATATGCACTTTAAGGTAAAATAAGGTACTATTAACTTTTATTACAGTGTTCTACAAATGAGGAATTGAAATCAGTCTCTAATAAACCTGAAGTAAGCAAAGCAAAAGAATTAGCCAAAGAACTGGAAGTAACACAAGAGACTAGCACAGTGGGTGAGTCTAAAATATCTGAAGAGATGGATGTTGCCATTGAGACAGCATTGAGGGTAGACAGAAGGGTTGTGCCTGAGGGTGGAGATGGCACACTCCCACAAGCACTGGCAGCTGAAGCAGAGTGGGATCTTCATGAAAAACCAGAGTGGGTTGACCGTGATGTTCAAGCACTAAGGTGAGTATTAAAAGTTTGAAGGTTTGGCTTTTTTTTTTTTTTTTTTTTTTTTTAGGAATGTAAAATATTTAGTGGGTGCTAGGGATTAAATATACCGTATTCCGGAGTGGTAATTATTGCCAGTTACTGCTGGATGTCTGGGCATCCAGCAGGCTTGTGTGAGCATGTTAAATCAAAGCAAGTTGACAAGTGGGTTTTAACATCTTGACGTGCTGTTGGAGTGTGAGCAAGGTAACATTTATGATGGGGATTTGGGGCAACTGGTAAGCCAGACTTGGCAGTTGTATTTCATAGTACTGTCAATGCAAAGGACAGTCCACTGCATTGGGCACTTCAATGCAGACACTCCCTCTTGTTTATACAGTGAACCCCCAGTGTTCGTGATTTTTTCGTTCCAGAATGCTGTTCTAGTGCCATTACCAAAGGAATTTATTCCCATAAGGAATAATGTAAATTAGACTAGTCATTTTAGACCCCCAAAAATACACTTACAAAAGCACTTACAAAAATACACTTACATAATTGTTCGAGTTTGGAGAATCACGAACACCGGGGGTCCACTACCTGGAGTCTACCTGGAGAGAATTCCAGGGGTCAACGCCCCCGCGGCTCGGTCTGTGACCAGGCCTCCTGTTGGACCAGAGCCTGATCAACCAGGCTGTTACTGCTGGCTGCACGCAGTCCAACGTACGAACCACAGCCTGGCTGGTCAGGTACTGTACTGAGGTTTCACTGTGTATGAATGGCATTAATGTTTAGTAGGTTTAGGGACTCTTAAGTAATGGTGTACAGTAACGCGGTTATGAACAGTGCTGGTTTTGCTATAGCACGGTTTATAATGTTAAGTTTTTAACAGTTAACAAAGAGTGCGCGGAGTATCTGGTATAAGCGGCATACCAATGAACGCTTTGCTTTGGTGCAGAAAAATTGTGGTCACTTTACATTTTATTACAAGAGAACTTTGTACAATTATGAGACGGAAGAGGAAATGCATCAAAGCTTGTTGTGAACCTAACAAACGTAAATGGTAAACATTAGATCAAAAACTTTAAAGCCGTGGCCTGGTGACTAAAGCTCTTGCTTCACACGGCTAGGGTCTGGGTTCGGAATATTGCTGCACACTAACTGCACCTTTCAAGGCGGGTGAAATTGCTGACCTTGAAAATGTGCAGAGAACCTTCACCGCACGCATAAGTGCGATAAACCACCTCAACTACTGGGAACGCTTGAAGTTCCTAAACCTGTACTCTTTAGAACGCAGGCGGGAGAGATACATTATTATATACACATGGAAAATTCTCGAGGGCTTAGTACCAAACTTGCACACAAAAATCACTCTGTACGAAAGCAAAAGACTCGGCAGGCGATGTAACATCCCCCCAATGAAGAGCAGGGGTGCCACTAGCACGTTGAGGGACAACACAATAAGTGTGAGGGGCCCAAGATTGTTCAACTGCCTCCCAGCATACATCAGGGGGATTACCAACAAGCCCCTGGCTGTCTTCAAGCAGGCACTGGACAGGCACCTCAAGTCGGTACCGGATCAGCCGGGCTGTGGTTCGTACGTTGGACTGCGTGCGGCCAGCAGTAACAGCCTGGTTGATCAGGCTCTGGTCCAACAGGAGGCCTGGTCACAGACCGGGCCGCAGGGGCGTTGACCCCTGGAATTCTCTCCAGGTAGACTCCAGATAATAATAATAATAATAATAATAATAATAATAATAATAATAATACTTTATTGTGACATGGTACAATGATACATGGTAGACAAGATATATTTCTTAATGAGATGTACATGCCAAAAGCCCCTAATATGCTGTGCATTGCCTCAATCAGCTCTCCTTGCATTATATCACTCACTCATCTACCCATATCTCACCTATGGAATCTGTTCATGGGGTTCAACAACATTAAATCACCTTAGGCCACTCATAACCCAGCAAAAGGCTGCAGTCAGAATAATGATAAATTCCCACTCTAGACAGCATACTCCACCAATATTCAAAAGGCTTAAAACTACTCACCATAAAGAACATTCACACTTATTCTTGTGTCTACTACATACATAGAACTCTACATTCTAATATAAACCCTCCACTCAAAATTCTCCTCACCAACCTTAATAGGACGCATGACCACAACACAAGACACAGATCACTTTTTGATATACCCCATGTCCATATCAACCTATGTAAAAATTCTATGCACATAAATGGCCCCAGAATCTGGAATTCATTACCAGTAAATACTAAAATAACCTTGTCTGAAAATCAATTTAATACTTCTCAAAAACCACCTACTCACCCTAAACTAAATACTCGTACTGTAAATTGCTTTCAAAAATGCTCAATGTTAATTTTCCTATAAAATAATTTCAATTTTTACTATTATGTTACCACCTACTCGCCCTAAAATTTCAATTTACTATTATGTCTACTACAGTGGTACCTCGACTTACGATATTAATCCGTCAGAGAGGGCATATCTTAAGGCGAAACAATCGTTACTCGAATCAATTTTCCCCATAAGAAATAATGGAAATAAATTTAATCCGTCCAAGACTTCCAAAAGTAGTTAAATAAAATATTTTTTAGAACTTTTTGACATTAAATAATAAAGAATTTAATAAAGAATACCTAAATACACATGTAAATATTGTACAATAACATGTCACTTACATTTATTGAAGAGTTGTTGATGTGTGGAGGACGGGAGGAGGGGAGAAGGTGGAGTAGTATGCTAGTGTTTGGAAGGGAAATCCCCTTCCATTAACACTGCAGGTACCAAGTTCTTTTCTGGGGTTACTGGCCTTTTTCTTTGAATGCTACACTCCCTGCATGAATGCTACACTCCCTGCATCCTTGCTACACTCCCTGCATCCCTGCTACACTCCCTGCATCCTTGCTACACTCCCTGCATCCTTGCTACACTCCCTGCATCCCTGCTACACTCCCTGCATCCCTGCTACACTCCCTGCATGAATGCTACACTCCCTGCATGCCTACTACACTCCCTGCATCCTTGCTACACTCCCTGCATCCTTGCTACACTCCCTGCATCCTTGCTACACTCCCTGCATCCCTGCTACACTCCCTGCATCCTTGCTACACTCCCTGCATCCCTGCTACACTCCCTGCATCCTTGCTACACTCCCTGCATCCTTGCTACACTCCCTGCATCCCTGCTACACTCCCTGCATCCCTGCTACACTCCCTGCATCCCTGCTACACTCCCTGCATAAATGCTACACTCCCTGCATGCCTGCTACACTCCCTGCATGCCTGCTACACTCCCTGCATGCCTGCTACACTCCCTGCATGCCTGCTACACTCCCTGCATAAATGCTACACTCCCTGCATAAATGCTTCACTCCCTGCACATTCTTTACCACAGGCTTAGCACTAGGAGCTTTCCTTGGACCCTTGGTAGCTTATTTAGCAGTTGCAAGCACTAAAAACAGTGGAATAATGACAATATACTGGTATGAATGCGTGGGTGTGGGTGGGTGGTCGCTCCGCTTGTAAACAATAGCACTGACGCCCCTGGAGTGCGCGTCAGCTGGCCCCAGCGGACACGTCCGGTACGAATGTTGTTAGACGAATCAAACAACGTAAGTCGCATTCAAATTTCTTACGTTATAAATATCGGTTATCGAATATAACGTAAGATGATAGCATCGTAAGTCGAGGTACCACTGTATTATGTTACCACCTACTCACCCTAAACTAAATACTCATAATGTAAATTACTTTAAAAAAATGCTCAATGTTATTTTCCTTAAGATAATTTCAATTTTTACTATTATATTACCATCCTACTAAACACTTGTTACAATGTAATATCATCATATTGTAATTTGAACAATGTACAGTGGACCCGAGTATCGTAAAACTTCATTCCAGAATCTGCCAAGTTAGACAATTTACTCCCTTAAGAAATAATGTCACTTGGTTGTCTATTTCAGACCCCAAAATACACTTCCATAAGCACTCATATTATACTTACATACAGTTGACCCGGTTAACGAATACCCGAAATCGTGCAATTATGTAAGTATAATTTTGTAAGTTCTGTGAAGTGTATTTTGGGGTCTGAAATAGACAACCTACGTGAAATTTTCCTTAAGGGAGTAAATGTCGTAATGGCACTGAGCAGACTTCAGGAGTGAAGTTTTACGAAACTCGGGGTCCACTGTAATTGTACGATTTCCGGGGTGTATGCAACTCAGGGGTCCACTGTATTATCATATTATAATTTGAACGATCTAATAAAACAAATTCACTCAATTTCTCTAATATTATGTTCATAGTCTATAAGCCATTAGATTAAGCTGCCCCTAATGCCATGGCATGTCAGTGGCTCTCCTTGCATTTCAATTTATGATTGTAATAATAAAACCTATGTAAACTAGCAATGAAATAAATATTTGTATTTTGTATAATATTATTATAGTATCAAATGCTAAAATAGCTGCACATGGCAATGGCATGAACGAATCAGTACAAATGTTAATTAAGAAAAATTAAACATGGAATGGGCACAGCATCTTAGTATTTAATGAGCTTTTGACTTTTATCAGAAAAATA
This sequence comes from Cherax destructor, assembly GCA_009830355.1. NCBI lineage: Eukaryota > Metazoa > Arthropoda > Malacostraca > Decapoda > Parastacidae > Cherax > Cherax destructor. Next base: position 35,058 of record WNWK01016637.1, read on the forward strand.
CACTATGCATGAAAGTTCATCAATAGGTCGAATGCCTCCGCAAAGTCTTTGTATACGTACTACATATGCATTTTGTTTATCCTCTAAGGCATCCAGGACCTTGTCATAGTGATCCAGTAGCTGGGACAGGCAGGAGCGACCTGTTCAAAACCCGTGTTGCCCTGGGTTGTGTAATTGATGGGTATCTAGTTGAAGATCTTGCTTCTTAGAACCCTTTCAAAGATTTTTAATATATGGGATGTTAGTGCTGTTGGTCTGTAGTTCTTTGCATTGCTTTACTGCCACCTTTGTGGAGTGGGGCTATGTCTGTTGTTTTTAGTGACTGTGGGATGACCCCTGTGTCCTTGCTCCCTCTCTATAGAATGCTGAAGGCACGTGACAGGGGCATCTTGCAGTTCTTGATGAACACAGAGTTCCACGAGTCTGGGCCTGGGACAGTGCATGGGCATGTCATTAATTGCCTTTTTGAAGTCTTGTGGTGTTAGGATAATATCAGATTTTTGAAGTGGCCAGATTTTGAGTCTTGGTCATAAAAAATTAATTTAGATTGTCGACCTTTAGTCTGGTTAATGGCTTGCTGAACACTGAGTCATATTGGGACTTTAGTATCTCACTCATTTCTTTGCTGTCATCTGTGTCGGTCCCATCTCGTCTAAGCAGGGGTCCAATACTGGATGTTGTATTTTCCTTAGATTTGGCATAAGAGAAGTATTTTGGGTTTCTTTCAATTTTCTTTATGGTTTTAAGTTCTTCCTGAGATTTTTGTCTCCTGTAAGATTCCTTAAATTCGATATTTGCTATTTCTCTGACCAGTGCTTCCCTTCGTATTTCAGATATACTGGCCCCTCTCAGCAGTTTGAAGATTCTTCACCTTCACCTGTATATGGAGCATCTTTTTCTATTTACATTTTCCTTTTTTCTTAATGTGCCTTGAGCAGACCTCAAGTGCCACAGTTCATTTTTTCTAGGCAAAGGTTTTGATCCGTGTTTAGGATATCTTCCCAGCTTGTTTCATTTAGGACATGGTTGACTTGTTCCCATTGTATGTTTTTTGTTATTGAAGTTGTATTTTGTGAAGGCACCCTCATAACTTATCACAAATTAACTCACGAAATCATAATGACACGATTGCAAACAAACCATACCACGGGTGGGGTTCGAACCCGCGGTCAGAGAGTCTCAAAACTCCAGACCGTCGCGTAAGCCACTGGGCCAGCTAGCAAATTTGGTGGCCAGGAGCCCTGTGCATTCATGTCTGTACCTCTATTATGTTGTGATCTGAGTGTATCGTCTTTGATACGGTTATATTACATATCAAATCGTCGTTGTTAGTGAAGATGAGGCCCAGCATATTTTCTAGTCTTGTAGACTATTTGTTGGTTTAAGGTGATACCCAAGGCATAGAATCTACATAGATTTGATTATCCTAGGTATCCTAGGTTCTCTACACATGCTGCTATGTATGATAATGTATGTAAATGTATTTGTGTATACCTGAATAAACTTATTCTGTTTGCTGGGATTTTTTGCGGCTGGGTTTTCTACTGTTGCAGTTTTTACTGCCCCCTCTTTCCCCACTGTCTGCAGCACCTGTACCAGCATCAGTACCACCACCACCACCAGTTATTACTGGTAATGGATCAACATCATCCCCCAAAGCATCATTCCCCCCCATTTTTTTCATCTCCAGCAGTATTGCTATTTTGTATTTCTAGATCTTGTATGTCTAGATCTTTACCAGTTTCTTCAATAAAAGGACCACTATCTCCATCAGGTACACTGTATTGCATTTCTATATCTTTACAGGTACTGTCTTCCAAAGCAGCACCAGGGGTGACAGCTTCAGCTGACCCCCACTTTCTTTCCCAACTGTCATATATATGTACAAGACACTCAAATTATCCAAAAAGGATATTTTTTGTTTATCTTTTAGTATACATGTATATGAAATTTGCTCCCACTGTTTTCTCTTGAGCAGACCCAAGAAACATTTCAGTTTTAACCCTTTCGGGGTCGGTGCCGTACTAGTACATTTTACGCGCCAGGGTCAGTGCCATACTAGTACGTGTAAATTCTTGCGGCCTCATATTAAGCGGGAAATGGCTGATAGGTCTATATATGAAAGAATGGGTCTGTGTGGTCAGTGTGTGCAGTATAAAAAAAAATCCTGCAGCACACTGCATAATGAGAAAAAACTCCGACTGTATTTTTCGTTTAAAACAGCGACTTTGCAGTCTATTTTTGTATGGTATTTATGATGTACAGTGGACCCCGGTTAACGGCCATAATTCGTTCCAGAATGCTGTTCAAGTGTCGTTACCAAACAAATTTATTAACATAAGGAATAGTGTAAATTAGATTAGTTCTTTTGGACCACCAAACATACACTTACAAAAACACTTACAAAAATACACTTACATACTTGTTAGTGTTTGGAGCAGGCCGTTAACCGGGGGTCAACTGTATTCTCGTTTTCTTGGTCACATTTGATAGAATGGAAGATATATTACAGAAATAGAGATGAATTTGATTGGTTTTACAATGACAAGTACCTTGAAATTGAGTTCAAAGTAGCGAAAATGTTCGACTTTTGCCGATGTTCAATAGTAAACAAATCACGCCACGTGTCCAATACACGTCAACTGGCTATTCTAATATTCTTTCACAAGTGCGGTGATATTATTTATACTGTTTTTTACAATGATGCAGTTGTATACATAACATTAAATCTTCTATTTTTTGTGAGAATAAAAATTCAAAATGGAAAGCAAAAGTAATGTAAGAGGGGCCTGGAGACATGACAAATGAACAGAGAAGATGTTATTTTAGTGCCAGGAATGTCTGCCTTGTTTATTCTGGACCCCATTTTGAAATTGGCATAGTTTGAAATTTGTGTGAAATTGGCCAAATTGCCAATTTCTGACCACTTTTTTGGGTAGTTGAAATTGGTAAATGGGCGGTTTCTTGTTCTCAATCGATAGAAGAAATAAAGTTCTAGCGAAATAGCTATGATTTTAGTAGACTGGAACATTGGAATTGGCCAAAAATAGGGCTCAAAGTGGGCGAAATTGCCTATGTGTAAATATCATAGAGACCAATAACTTCGCGAGAGCATAATTACGTAAGTTTTCCATCAAATTTCATACTTTTGGTGTCGTTATGATCGGAAAAAGATTCTCTATCGTTTCATAAGAAAAAAACTTTTTTTTTCCAAAAACTTTTCGACCCTGAGAACGAGTTTGGGAGAGGGTCTCTTGACCCTGAAAGGGTTAATATCGGTAGTGGTAAATTGGTTGATATTTGCACATGGACTATGACTCCATTTCTTGCAGAGATAATATTCTACCCTATCAATTCCTCTCTTGGAACTATTGTTTCTATATACACAGGTTTTCATGTTGGTAATTTTGTTTTTTCTCAGTGTTGGATGAATAATTTTTTTTCTTTTAACATGTTGGCAGTCTCCCATCAAGGCAGGGTGACCCAAAACAGAAACATTCACCATCATTTACACATAATCGGTCTTTGCAGAGGCACGCTGATATGACAGTTCAGATGTCACTCCAAACGGCAAATATCCTAAACCCCCTCCTTTAAAGTGCAGGCATTGTGCTTCCCACCTCCAGGACTAAAGTCTGGCTAACCAATTTCCATGAATCCCATCACAAAATATTATCCTGCTCACACTCCAACAGCTTCTAAAGTCCCAAAAACCATTAGTCTCCATTGACCATCTAACACGCTCACACATGCCTGCTATATGTCCAAGCCCCTTGCATACAAAACCTCATCCTATTTTGCTCCATCCTCTAAATGACCAAAGCACCTCATGACAGTACCTGACCATCATATCAACTGCAGCAGTGTTAATGGGAGGGAAACACAGGAGAAACCGATAAATCTACAAAACAAACTCCAGGAAACTGTCAGGCTATACCAGCGGTTCTCTCCCTCAGTGCTAAATGTGGGAAAGAAGTGAATAGTTAACCAACCAAGGATTTTTTTAATAGCTGACTTTCATATTAATGACCAGTGTACATTAGGAGGGAAACATAGGAGAAAACGCCAAATCTAACGACAAAACTCCAAGGAATCTGTCGGGGGCAGTGGCCGTTTTTTTTCCCTCACTGCTTTTAAAAATGGCTGACACATCAACTCTATGAGGAATAGCAACAATGACGAGCCCCGCTAAATGGGATTGATGGGGCTGTGTACGGACATCGCCTTTGAAAAACTTCTTTTTACACTGCCAGGATGGAAATGAGTTAGAAGTGTGATAGGGGAAGCCGGACTATGAAGTGAGGAGTGAAGAGGGGTTACGAAGTAAGGGGGCAAGTGAGGGGTAATCCGGGTATGTGATAACAGAAAATTTACTAGTAACCAGTGGTGATTTCTAGAGTAGCTACTAGGCATTGCTAGGTGTCTGATAGGATCAGTGATTTCTTTTTAATAAAAAGTAAAGAAAGGAAAACAAATTTTTGTTGTGAAATGATAGAGTGAAGAGTAACTATGGCTGGCATCAGAGGGGTTCAGGCTGCCATAATGATATTTATCATTATTGTGCATTTCTCGAAAGAAGGAAATCAGTCATGGGGACTGGAAAAGGTGAATATGGTGATAGCTCCCTGGAAAGTGAAAGCCCAACAGTGGCCATCATACCAGAAACGTAAGTGTTACTATCGCCGCAAGGTATGGCAACCCCACATATCCAAAACAAAACAATGGCGCACAGCTTTTATAGTGGCGCTATTCATACTAATCCAGGACCTCAATCTATGGTACAGGTGCAAAACAGACAGATAAGTCATGGTGATAATGACGGTCTAGTTGCTAGTAATGATAACATTAACTATATGTAATGCACAGACAATAGAACCATTATCATCTCAGACACCACCAGACATATGTATACACTGTATTAAGGTACGAAAGAACAGTAAACTTATTGGATGTAAATTGTGTAAAGGTTGGGTGCATAATAAATGTGTGTTCAATTATTGTAATGGTGCCAGATTTCATTTTGTTTGTAACAAATGCACTTTGGCACAGTTACCCTTAAGCAATGATGACATTGATTTACATATTTGTAACGCTAGTGACCCCTTACCATATATTGATAATTGTCTGTTTTATAACAACAGGTCTTCACTTTGTTCATGTCAACGCAAGATCACTTCTTCCAAAATTGGCAGAGATTAGGATTCTAGCTAACAGAACTAGAGCGGCAGTTATATCCATCTAGGAATCCTGGTTGGATGATATGGTGACTGACGACGAGGTCAAAATAGAAGGTTACAATATAAAATGCTTAGATAGGAATAGAAAAGGTGGTGGGGTATGTGCCTACATAAGGAACGACTTAGCCTATAATCCAAGACCTGATTTAAATGACAATAAACTGGAGATTCTATGGTTTGAAGTGCTGCTTCCCAAGACCAAACCCATCTTAGTAGGAACTAGTTATCGCCCTCCCACCCATGACCAGTTCTTAGAGGACTTTTCGAGAGTCTTGTCAGGACATGATAACAATGACAAGACAGTAATACAGTGGACCCCCTCTATTCGAACGGCTCGGCAGTCGAACAAATTGTCATTAGTACAAAAAAATCGATATCGTCATGCGAACAAATTATCGCGAGTCGAACGAATACGTTCGTGACCTGTCCACCCAGGTGCTTGGGTGCCTCACAGCGCAGGCGTGGAGATCCAGTCCCGCGTTGTTTACACTCGAGAGAACAATACCCTGCATGCTTCTCCAGACATTTCATACTTAATTATAATTTTTTGGAGTTTGTTCATTAAGTGCGACTGTGAAATAAGCTACCATGGGTCCCAAGAAAGTTCCTAGTGGTACCCCTGGGCTGATAAAAGTGAGAAACACCGTAGAAATGAAGAAGGAAATAATACAAAAATACGAGAGTGGTGTGTGATTGTGTGATCTTACCAGGATATATGGCAAAAACAGGTCACCTATCGCTTCTATCCTGCTTAAGAAGGAAGAAATTAAGCAAGCTGATGTTGCAAAAGGTGTTACTGTGCGAGCCAAAAATAGACCACAAATAATCGAAGATATTGAGAAGTTGTTGCTGGTGTGGATCAAGGATAAAGAGTTAGCGGGTGATAGTGTGTCTGAGTCAATTATTTGTGAAAAGGCAAGGAACTTGCATGCCGATCTTTTAAAGAAAATGCCTGCAACCCGTGCTGATTGTAATGGTAGTGAATTTAAAGCCAGCAAAGGCTGGTTTGAGAGATTTAAAAATCGTAGTGGCATACATAATGTGGTAAGGCATGGTGAGGCTGCCAGTTCAGACAAACATGCAGCTGAAAAATTCATAAACGAGTTTCAGGACTACATAAAGACTGAAAAATTGAAACCTGAACAAGTGTTCAATTGTGACGAAACAGGCCTGTTTTGGAAGAAAATGCCCAACAGGACCTACATTACTCAGGAAGAAAAGGCACTGCCAGGACACAAGCCTATGAAAGACAGGCTAACTCTCATGATGTGTAGTAATGCTAGTGGGGATTTTAAATTAAAGCCTTTACTAGTGTATCACTCAGAAAATCCCAGAGTGTTCAAGAGACACAATGTCGTCAAAAGTAGATTGTGTGTCTTGTGGAGAGCTAGTCAGAATGCATGGGTCACAAAACACCTTTTCAGTGACTGGATCCATGAAGTGTTTGGCCCCAGTGTGAGAAAATACCTACAGGAAAAGGGTTTGAACAAAAAGTGCCTCCTGTTGCTGGACAATGCTCCTTCACATCCTCAAAACATGGAAGACCTACTGTGTGAAGACTTCAAATTTATAAAACTGAAGTTCTTGCCTCCTAACACCACTCCTCTCCTCCAGCCCATGGACCAGCAGGTCATCTGTAACTTCAAAAAACTCTACACAAAAGCAGTGTTTGAAAAGTGCTTTGAAATGACCTCGGACAGTGAATTAACCCTTAGAGAGTTCTGGAAGAATCATTTCAATATCTACAGCTGCATAGGCCTAACTCACGAAATCGTAATGACACGATTGCAAACAAACCATACTACAGGTGGGGTTCGAACCCCACCCATAGTATGGTTTGCATAGGCCTTATAGGCAAGGCTTGGGAGGGAGTGACTTCAAGGACTTTGAACTCTGCTTGGAGACCATTGTGGCCAGGTTGTGTCCAACAGAGGGATTTTCAAGGGTTTGAGGCTGACCCTGACCCTGCCGACCCTGTGCCTGTTGTGGACTCTATTGTGGAATTGGGCAAGTCCATGGGGTTGGAGGTGAGTGACGAGGATGTGGAAGAGTTAGTGCAGGGCCACAGGGTAGAGCTAACAACTCAAGAGCAAGAGCTGGAAATGGAAGAGCATCAGACCAGATTTGAGGCTATTGATTCACGGGAGGAGGAGGAGGAAGAGGGGCTGAAGAAGGTGCCTTCTTCAGAGATTAAGGAGATGTGTACAATGTGGAATAGATTGCAAAGTTTTGTTGAAAAATACCACCCTGAACAAGCTCAAACAAGCCATAACAGCAGCATGTTCAGTGACCAAACAATATCCTTCTTCAGGAACATGTTGAAAAGGCACCAGAAACAGAGGACTGTGGACAGTTATTTTGTTAGTGTCCAGTGACTCCCAAGCTGGTCCTAGTGGGATTAAAAGACAAAGAAAAGAAGTAACCCCAGATAGGGCTTTGATACCTGAAGTTCTTCTGGAAGGGGATTCCCCTTCCAAACACTCACCCCTCCCTCCCTCACTCCTCCTCCCTCTCTTCCATATGCCATCAACAATCTTCAATAATGGTAAGTAAAAAGACTTGCATTTATTTACTAATACTTTTAGTAGTACAGCACTGTAGTATTTAATGTTTTTGTCTATGTAGAAGCTTAATTTTATTAAATATACTATTTTTATATATTTTTGGATTTCTGGAGGGTTAAATTGTTTTTCCCTTTTTTTATGGGAAAATTTTTCCCTTTGCATTTCTTAAAAAAATTTTCCGGAATGGATTAAGTTTAATACTGGGTCCCCTGTACTAAAAGTCCGAAAAAAAACATAAACACCGTATGCAAAATGCATAATGGATTGTTTTTGGTTAGAATGGGGGAATTTCATTTTTTTTTTTTTAACAAATGCCTTTCTTTTCTTTCAATATGACTTTTTTTTCCTTTTTAACTATGGCCCTTTTCCTATACGGGGGGGCCCTCGGTTTTGGACATCTCAAACTCGAACATTTATGTAAGTGTATTTTCGTAAGTGCTGTTGCAAGTGTATTTTGGGGTGAAATGACCCTCTTATTATTTCTTAAGGAAAAAAATTTTGGAAGGCCTTGGAGCATTCTGGGCAATTTTGGGGGAAAACCCCAGGAATTTTTGTGATTATGATTGTTTCCGAAAAAGGCCTTCACTTTATTCATGTCATAAAATCACTTTTTCCCAAAAAGGGAGAAAGGGTTTTAGCAAACAGAATTTAGACCGGGAGTTATATCCATCTGGCCCTGGTTGGATGATACGGTGAATGGACAAGGTCGAAATAGAAGGTTTATAAAATACAGATAGGAATGAAAAAGGTTTTTTTTGTGCCTACATAAAAGGCAAATTTTCCATAATCAAAAAACCCGGCTTAACCCTTTGGGGGCCCCCAGGCCTTCTGGGAAAGTGTTCCTGGGGTCAAAAAAAATTCGGAAAAAAAAAAAAAAAAATTTTTTTCTTATGAAATGATAGTTTTTTTTCCCCAAACTAAAAATAAAAAAATTTTTGGGTCAATACACGGGGTGGAGGTTTCAAGTTGCCAAAAATTAACCTACAGCAACATCGGGGATTCGGGTTGGCCGGGAATATTTTTTTTTTTTTTGGGTTTTTCTTTTTTTTTTTAATATTTTATTTTTTTTAAATAACTTTTTTCCCTTAGACCAATAAAAACCAATTTTTATAACCTTTTTCCCCCACAATAATGTGGGGAAAGGCGACGCGCTGGCGGTGGGGACCAGGGTGGCGCCCACTAGCTACACCACTGGCTGGCGGGTGCGGCGGGTGGCTGACCAGCTGGGTGACCACTGGCTGGCGGGCTGGCTGAACAGCTGGCTGGATGGATGGCCATCGACGGCTGGCGCTGGCGCCAGCCGGGTGGCGCTGACCAGTTTGGCTGGCGGGTTGACCCGCTGGCTGGCTGGTGTGACCAGCTGGCTGGCTGAACAGCACCAGCTGGCCGGGAACCTGTCTGGTGGTGGATGGCCAGCCGGGGGGCGGCGCTGGTGACCAGCTAGCCAGCGGCGGCTGGCTTCCCAGTTGGGTGGCGGCTGGGGGTGGTTGATGGATGGTCAGCCGGCTGGCTGGGGCTGGCCCTTGTCTATCTCACAGGAA
>WNWK01016638.1:0-44391 GCA_009830355.1 Cherax destructor
GAGATTGAACCTCGGCCCCCCTTTCCCTTTTGATAAAATTTTGTTAATGGAATAAAAAAGTTTAAAACCTCCTGGTGAAATTTGGTCATGCAGTGTAGGTGTCTAAGCATGGCCTGGTCTGGAGGTAAACATTTTTAGAGCCTTAAAGGGTTAATTTAAAAAAACCCCTTCCCCATCAGTTGAAAATCTGAATGATTTTAATGTGGGGAAGGTTGAACTGCTATTTTATTTAGTGTTGGGTTGGAAACAGTGGGAGAAATACATGTACAGAACACGTTCTAGAACAAAATTAAAAACACGAAAAGAACACACATTTGAACCCCGTACTAGAAAGCACAGAAACACATTAGAACACGTACTAAAATTAAACACGTCCCAAAACCTTTTTTTTTTGCCCTGGAAATAATATAATTATATAGGGATATAATATATATATATATATATATAAAAAATATATATATAATATGCACACAGGGGGGCATAATAGATCACGATAAAAGGGAATGTTGAATGTATTAACAGGTGGGGGAAAACAATTACAAATAGAAATTTATCTTGCAAAAAAAAAAAAAAAGGTTTTCAGTGGGGTTTTATCTAGCGCTATCTTGCTTATTTTGGGGGGTATTTCGGGTGATTTAAAGACCAAAAGGAACATTATGGGTTTTTCCCCAGGGGAAAAATTTTTTTTTTGGGGGGCCGGCATAAAAACGGGAGTTAAAAACCAGGTTGAAGGGGCCAGTTGGTTAATTAGTTTTTTAAAAGTCTCTTAACCCGATTCTGACGTCTTTAAACCCGGGGTGTTTAGAGGTTCAACGGGCCCTCGTTAGCAGCCTTGATTTTTGATGGTGTTTTATTAACTTTTTTTTTGCCCACCAACGAGAATTTTTTTGCGGTTATAAGTGGGGGGGGGGGTTTGTTGGTTGGGGTTTGGGGTTGGTGGTGGCTGGTTGTTGTTGGTTGTTCGAAGGTTTCCCTGAAACGGATTTGGTCGGGTGATGAACCCACTAGCCCAACAGAGGGGGGTTTTCACATGAAGAATGGAGGCTTATCACAAAGTAATAAATCCAGGATTCAATTCAAAAGGGTTCCCCCCTTTTTTTCATCTCTGGTTGTTCAGAAATTTTCGGGGCCCCCCCATACTGTGTTATTGTTCAGTGGATGATCGCCCTTGCTGCCCGCTCCAGTTCGGGGCCCCTCGGGTTGGTAGCTGGTCCGTCAGACGACGGTCATATCGGCACGTAAGTCTAAGGCAGGTAAACAGCCTGGGGGATCCAGAACCCTTTAAACCCCACGAAGATAGGGGATTCCCCCATAGGGGGAAAGGGGGAGGGGAATGGGCGTTGAAAATTTGGCGTTACCCCTTTAGTGACCCTTCATGGAAGGGGCTTTATTTTAAAAGGACGGGCTCGTGTTATGACTTTGGGAGATCTTTTTTCCCTTAAAAACAAACAAAAATAATAATAATAAAATTATTATTATTATTATTGTTCTGTTCTCGACTTGAGGTTGTTCTGCCCCGTCTGTCTTTCATTTTTAAGGAGAAATTTCAGAGTGGTTTTGGGAACCAGTCCCCCCAGTATTTTTTTTTGTAAACTATTATGTGTCTTTCTTCCGGGTTCCAGGGGAAAAGGTTTGGGGGGAAATTGAAGCCCTTCCAGTCAGCTGTGTGTCTGTCTAATGGGAGAGGTAAATTTATATGTACCCCAAAATTTTAATCAGTTTATCTGTCCTCATAAGGGGGTTAGCGTACCACAAACTGTATTCAAGTCTGGGGGCAGCTGAATTGGGGATGTAGCGTTTGGGTTTTTTATTAAAATTAACGTTTTAGCGAGCAGAGGCTTGGTTTGGGCCCCGGCCCCCCCTTGGCAGCTCTTTTTTTTAAGAACATAAGAACATAAAAAAGGGGGAACACTGCAGCGGGCCTTTGGCCCTTCCCAGGCAGGTCCTTCACATTCCATCCCCCCCAACAGAATATTTGTTCAACCTAATTTTCAATGCTACCCAAAATAAGCTTGATAATTTTATTTACTCATGTGTTCCCACCAAATCCAAACCTCTTCACTCATGAATTTATCCAACCCAAATTTAAAACTACCCAGTCCAAGCTCAATAACCCTACCAGTAGACTGTCTATCTATCAACTACCCTATTTCCAAACCACATTTATATCCTTTCTAAATCTAAACTTATCTAACTTGAATCATTATTGCGGGTTCTCTTGAGAGATACCAAGACCTGCCGGCATCCTTTGGTACACATCATTTTCCACGGTGGTCTTCGATCATGTTCCCCGCCCTAGTCAGCCCACATGAATGTAATTTAAGGGTTCCCACCTTTCGTGTTGAAGATTTCTCGTTTATACACTTAGTCATTCACGCCAATGTTTTTCTAACGAATTTATGTCCATTCTGCAATAAGTGGAGACCAGAACTGAGCTGCGAATCTAGGTGAGGCCTTACTGTAATGAGATGTGAAAGTTGTAACATAACGTCTGGACTTCTGTTACACACTTTGATATAACCAGCAATCTATTTTGCCTTATTACGTACGCTTGTGCTATTGCTGTCTTGGCTTAAGGTTGCGCTACTTCACTTCCACCCCCAAGTCCTTCTCGTAATCTGTATGGCTAAGTTCATTATTTAACTTATAAGTGCTTAAGCATGGACACCTGAGCTTTAGAACTTGCATTTCATCTACTTGAACTTCGTGAACTTACTTATTGACCAGGAATTTATTGCCCAACCTCCAGTAGTTCACTGGACATCTACGTCTGAATCGATATCTCTTACCTATCTTCGTAAGTTAATAAAGAATTTTGCTCTATATTTTCAGTAGAAATTCCTCGTCAAGGTCATTTATATATATTATAAATAATAACGGGCCCAAACCGATCCCTGAGGAACGCCACGAGCCAGATCCCCACCTGATTTAAACTCCCCATTTATACACCTCTTCTGCTTCCTATTGGTGAGCCATGACCTGGATCCATGACAACACTTTTTCCCCCAATGCTATGAGCAGCCACTCCTTCTTAAGAAGTCTCTGATGTGGTACCATCGTAAGCCTTACTAAAATCCAAATAAACGAGACGAATTTTATCATTATCAACTGCCTTCCTAAAAGCCCCACTGAAAGTTAAACAAATTAGCTAGTGGAATGGCCCTGGTGGAATCATGTTGAGTATCATTAATCAACAGCTCTATCATGAGATATTTTATGTTATCAGCTATAATCGACTCTAGTAATTTGCCACAATTGATAGACTAGTCAGCGGCAATTTGATGGTAACACTTGTCCCCTGCTTTAAAATAGAATTACATTAGCCATCCTCCACTGTATCCTGGCACTACACCTGTTTGAAGAGATAGGTTAAAATGTTAGTTAAGGGTTCACAGATCATTTTTACTCCTTAAGAACCCTTGAAAAGTTTCCAACAGGGCTCATGATTTATTTTTTGTTTCCAAACGGTCTATCTTGTTGATAACTCGCTAGTGACGGATATTAAGATACTTACATCTTCTTCAGGCCCACTGGAAATACCCACAATTCTTGGATATTATTAATGTCTCCTGAGTGAAAACCTGAGAGAAAAGCAATTATTAAAAAATAGAGCATATTTCATCTTTTGTCAGTAAGATACCCATAATTATTTTTGCAATTCCATCTTGATTCTATCTTTGTGTTCTATACACTGAAAACTTTAAGTAGTTTTAACTCTCAGCACCTCTTAATTTCAGTCCTGTTTATTTTTCTATCCTCTTTAACGTCCTCCTACTTCTGTCAATATACTGACCTCATAAGATAGACCTCACCTCTTTTGATACGCCCATAAACTCCTTTCTTCTGCCCTAAAAGATATTTGAGCCTATTATTCATCCATTTTGGGTCACTTTATCTTATCTAATTTATATGATAAAATGCTATTTTGGGCAGCACGCATAGTGTTCAGAAACTGTCATATTTGATAGCTATCTTCATTACCCGGTCCACAAGGATGATAAGTGTTCTAAGTCCACTGTAATCTTGCTACAAAAATTCAATTTCGCCATTCAGGTAATGATCAGCCGTAAACTTCCATTCAATGCCAAAGGCACTATTTCCAGGGTCGCCGGTGCCGAGTTCTGCAGGTAATTTTAAATTATTAACAAGGGTTTTGTCAAGCGTGAACTGTCGTTGGTGTTATTTCCCTGTAGGTTCTTATGGTTGCCAACTGCTTCAAAAATAATCTTGAACTACATCTAAGAAGTCGTGTTAGATTCTAAATTCTGTAGTCAAAATTCCAATCAATTTGACTAAAGTTGAAGTCACCGCAGAAGGACCACGTTATCGCATTGTGGCTCAATAATTTCCTCCCAGTAGCCCTTGGTCCCCCCACCTTAAGTTTGGGGGACGGTATATCACACCTAAAATCAATTTTTCATGCCTCTGAAAATTCTATCCAGACAGACACTGCATGGTTATTTCAGACTTTATTCCCTCCTTTTTATGCAAACAGTTCGCTGATCTCGGATATTACAGTGCCACTCCACCCTTCCCTTAAAACTTGTCTACTTGGAATAATTTAAAAAACTCCTGTATAACATTCAGCAGTAAGTATGTCCTCATTTTTCGTATTGAACCACGTCTCAAATAAGGCACACATCATCAAACACCTAAGACTGCAAAATAATCTCACCGTCCATCTTATCTCTAGCACTTTCACGACTATTTGTAAGTAATAGTACTTAAAGACCTCCTCTTTACCCTTCCTGCTCCATCTGATACCACTATACCTATTTCTGCCCTTGTTATTGTTAAGCAGATTTTTATATCAAAGCCCAGATCTATATTCGACATTCATTTATTTCATTTCTAAACCCATGTTTCAATCAACTTAGTTTAAAGTCCTATCAATACCCTCAACTGAGCTAGTAAGAAAATCCACACCCGCCCTGGATATGAAGGTTGTTATTCAGCCCAGTATTTTTCTTCGCGAGTTTTGATAGTGTGTATACTTTGTGTGTTTGAAGGTGGAACCTGTCGTCTGTCTGAGGCCTTTACTTTGCTATTGTTCGATAACGTTGTTTGAGTTTTGTACTTTTCTTTTTTCTGTCCCTCTTTATTCTTGTGATGTATCTTTTAACCCTTGTCAATTTTTCTTTCTTTCTCTTCTGTGCCTTCCTTTGTCTTCTTTACATCTTACCTTTCTCTCTGCCCTTATCTTTCCTTTCCTCCATTTTCTTCCCCAAATTTCTTAATTTCCATCTTTCCCTCCCTCTCTCTTCCCTTACCTCCATCTTGTTCCATTCTTTTCCTCACTCGTCCTCTCTGTATCCCCCCATCATCAGCTTTGGGGCCACTGAGACTCGATGAGTTCAGAATCAGTATGTGTGAAGACAGTCTTGAACTGTAGTGGTGAAACCATAAATATCCACCTCTGCCCTTTCTGTTCCCTCTCGCCACTCTCCCTTTTCCTCTGTTTTTTTCCATCTTTGTTTTTTTTCTGCTGTCTTTTGTCCCTTCTTTCCACTTTATTCCCTCCTGTCCCTTCTCTACTCTGTTTGCATCTCACCCTGCTCTCCGCCCTCTTCCCTGTTCTCTTCAATTTACTCGTCTTCCCTCCCACCTTCCTCTCTTCCCCTCTTCCTTCGTCCCACCTCAGGTGAACGCTAGTGTGTACCTTTGAGGGTGCTTAAGGTTGAAGAAGTTGCAGGTGTTGTGGAACACTCGCCAGGTGGTGAGGTGTACTCACCTAGTTGTGGCTGCAGGGTCGAGACATAGCCCTGGCCCTGCCTCACTGGCCGTGTGTGTGTTTCATTTGAGATCTTCAGATCACCTCCATCTAGCCTCCTCGTGGGACCTATCGTGCCTGCCCTTAAACTATGTACTACTTCTGTCTCTACCACTTCCTCACCAAGATCATTCCACTTTCCCACCACTCTGAGATTCCCACCCACCCTCTTCCTCTACCACTTCCCGACCACTCTGAGACTGAAGAAATACTTCCAACATCCCAGGGCTCGTCCAGACTTTAAGTTCCAGCAGGGTCCCTGGGTTCCATGTTTCGCCCTCAAACATCCATCCCTGTCTGCCCATCACCTCTACATTGTGCATGTAGTGATCATGTCCACCCTGGTTCTTCTCTGTCCTCCAATATTGTTAGATTCAGTTCCGTTAGCCTCTCCTCATAGCTCATGGTTCTCTTATGCAACAAGCCTTGATGCATACTCTTCATTTTCTATTTTTCTTAATATATTTTTTTCAGGTAGGGGGTTCACTGCGCTGTATACTTTAAGATGGGCCTGACTTATGTTGTAGAAAGGGCCCGGAAAGACTTCGTTGAGATTCCTGAAGGCTACTCATTGATTTGCCAGACGAGCGTTGGTTGGTGCTGTTATTTATCTGATGTGGAGCCTTCGGCGTTATTAGCACTATGCTCACCTCCGTGCCACCAGCCTTCTACCCCGCGTTTCCCGGTCTTCTAGCCTTCTTTCCCAGCCTTCCATGTTTATACACATTTCTAATCAAATCCACAGTGAATCCCTACTTAGAGAGTGATGAATTAAGACGACCTTTTTCAGTCAGTCGTAAGTTTACAGAGTAGGTCAGCGAGCAGTTTCAACAAGGTCTAGCAATAAAGCCAATACCGTGGCTCGAACACCACAAATAATTCGTTACTTAAAATATGAACATTGTAACTGCAAATCCTCAATCTTTATACTTTCTTGACTTCATGTTACATATTCAGTATACGTGGAAGGAAACTGCTCTCTGTTGTGACTCTGACAAACGGTCCAGACGAAGCGAAAACCCTCGTCACATTTCCTTACCGCATGGAGGGGTTGTGAATTGTTCCAGCAGCGATATTGTGACTTATGGCACTTTTCGGCCAAGATGAAGCCTTCCAACATTTGGATATCACTACACACTGGGCCAAAGGAGGTCAAATCTGACCTACATTTGATCTTTAGTTGAAGGTCACATCACTGTCAAGTTGTGTTGGCCCACTTGATCTGAGGTCAAAGTCACAAGGAAGGTCACAACTAGGTTTGTTTATGTTGGGTCTGCACTTTGACCTGAGGTCAAAGCTCCCAAGGGAAGGTCACAACGGAAATTCACACAGAAAACTCGTCTCTGGAAACTGGATAAATATATTTTCTTCCATAAATAATTTTAATTTTCAGTCTGATTTAAAATACAGAACATTTTAAAATCTCACTTGGAAATTTAAAGAATCATTTTTTGTGTAGTACACTTCTCATAATAATTTAATATATAATTTGCTGCTCTATATATACTTTGGTGAGTATAATTTTGAGCTATGCAAATTACTTTTCTGAATAAATTTGATAGGAATATAATAATAGGAATATTTCTCTCAGCGCATATATGCTAAGAGTATATACTTCAGTTCCTTTTAGGTTTGTGCTGATTTTGTGAAGGGGTTTACGGGGAGACTTAATCTACTTAAGTTAACCCATCTAAGGCTCAGGGACTGATTACTCTTTTGGTCTTTTTCTTATGAAGTTCTACAGTCTTCCCATCATTCCCTTTGGAATTTGTAGCTTGATAGCCACTGGATGCATAAACGTCGGTGTCAATAAAGATACCTAGATGTTGCACATGTGTGTGTGTGTGTAATTCTTCAGGCTTGAATCTACTTATGCTGATAGGCTTCAAACTCCCCATTAACCAACCAGCCATAATTTCAACCACTTACATAATTTTTCTAGTGGAACGTAGAGTAATTTATCAGTGTTATTTGTCAGAATACAAGACTGAAAGAGCTGCTATCAGATGAAGTAGTTGTATGAGTGTCTAAGGGAATAATAAGTTTATTTAGGTATATGTACATATAAGGCTACTTTATTATACATAGTGTCAGCTAGAATATGTAAGTCAAAGAGAGTTATTTTCCGCTTGGGGTCCCAGAGAGAGAGAGAGGAGAGAGAGAGAGAGAGGGGGATCTGATCATCACTGAAAGGCTCTTTGATCTAAGCAAATTGAGGTCTGTTGTCCCCGAGGCAGAAGGGCTGCCGAGATGTGCGATCACTGACGTTTCGCCCGACAAGAAAGTTACGACGGTCGATTTTCGTCATGTTCGTCCTCTTTCCTCATTTGGGTTACGCCCGAGACTGTCTGATGGTTCAGCTCATTCTCATTGATTGTGTTCCAGTTTTTCTGATGGTTCAAATTCATTCTCATTCGGCTATGTTCATTTTTTTCATGCAGTGTTCAACGTCAGTCTCTGAACGCATCAGACTGGGTTAAATTACACGATCCTAAACATGTGTTCAAAGATCATTTTCTGAACAGGCGCCGCTAATAATGCACGCCACAGTCTGAACAACGAGGCGACTGGAGGAGAGGCATACACCGTTCACAAATGAACGTGAAGCGCCAACCGCATGTGCCTTATCGCAGGTACACACCACTGTGGCCATCCGCGCCCGCCTAAGTTGTCACCAGAGGCAGTGGTTAACTCCCCTCTCCTCCTCCCTCTCCCTCCCAATGACGTACTGAAGCTGGTGATGTATCTCCTTAGATTTATCACAATATCTCTCCTCTCTCTCTCTCTCAAAGTAAACAGATTTCAGTTAATTGCTGTTAAATGAATATTTAGCAGATAAAGGAAGAAAATATTTTAACGTAGTGTTTGTATGTTAGTGTATACCCCGGTGTATTACTTAACGTTGTGTTGTATAAGCAGGTATACTCCTGTGTATTATTTCAACGTTGTGTTGTA
The DNA here is from genome assembly GCA_009830355.1 of Cherax destructor. Lineage (NCBI taxonomy): Eukaryota > Metazoa > Arthropoda > Malacostraca > Decapoda > Parastacidae > Cherax > Cherax destructor. The sequence continues at coordinate 8,726 of WNWK01016638.1, forward strand.
TGTTAGTGTATACCTCGGTGTATGAGTTTAATTCGTTAGTTGTATGTTAGTGTATACTCCGGTGTATTATTTAAAACAGGGATGTATGTTCAGTAATGAAGATAAAGATCAGATGCTTATCCATCAGTCACTATTATTTTAAATTATATTATGTGTACTCACCCTAGATGTATGTACCTACTTAGTGTGTGTGTATGTACCACCTAGGTGTGTGTGCGTGTATGTGTCATCTAGGTGTGTATGTACTCATCTAGGTGTGTGTATGTGTATGTACTCATCTAGGTACGCGGTATGGTACTCATCTAGGTGAAAAGTGTAGCGTACTCATCTAGGTGGCGGTGTATGTAAGGTATTCACCCGCAGTGGGGACGGCTGACCGCTGTTCGTCTTCAAGAAGGCAATTTTGATAGGGCACCAGTCAGTACCTACTTGCCGGGCTGTGGTTCGTACGTTGTTTACGTGCGGCCAGCAGGAACAGCCCATGATCAGATCCTTAACCACCACGAGACCTGGTCTCAGAGGGCCGTGGGCACAACTTGAACCTCTCCAGGTATGTCTCCAAGGTGTGTGTGAATGTACTCACCCGTGTGTGTGCCTGTGCTGTGGCTAACTAGGCATGTGCGTGTACTCCCTATGTGTATCTTTGGTGTGTACTAAATTCAGTGGTAGGGCGAGGCACTGCCTTTAATTTGAGTACTAGATTTGAGCTATGTCTTGTGGTTCCTTAGCACTGATTTGACTGACACATTACCAGTCATTTTTGGCTTTGCCATACCCTGCTTATGGAAGGTGGACCTCTAGCCTACAGACATATTAAACAAAACGGGATGTGTAAACAACGCATGGGCGAGGCTGACTGATGACTCAGAGACTGGTGTTTGAATCTGACGTCATGTACATCTCACCATGGGTCCTGTACACTGAGAGGTCCATGCATTTTGTGTATATACCCCGAGAGTGTGAATTTTGGTGTATATACACCGAGAGAGGTGAATTTTTTTTGCATATACCTCCGGGAGGTGGAATTTTGGTGTATATACAGAGGTCTTTTATCTTGGTGTATAAATATCTGAGAGTGTAGCATTCCTTATTGTTATACACTTGACAACAGGTGCTTCATTATTTGGCACAGAGAGGTATGTATGTATATATTAGAGATGTAGTGTTTGGGTATACATAGAGTTCACTGTAATCCTCACAGCGATTACAGGATCCCTTGCCAGGTGTACAGGTGACATGCAATCTTAATGACCAGCGTGTAGTTGATAGGAAGCCAAACCTGATAAGCGAGCTAGTGATCTGCACTGGTTTAGTGCTAGTCTTCTGAATAAATAACCTAGTAAAGGTCAAGTGTGTACTACTTGTGTGTGTGTGTATATATATATATATATATATATATATATATATATATATATATATATATATATATATATATATATATATATATATATATATATATATGAATATTCATGCTTTCATTACTAAGCTCGCAATCACTGCAAACGACACATATTAATTCCTTAATAGTTCATATAATTATTATTCTCTTTTTTTTTCTTGCTCTTCTTGTTCAGTGATTTACCCTCTATCAAACCATTGATCACAATTTCTGGGCTGCAAATATTCCCTTATAATTTGCATTTAAACACTTGTGGTAAGACTGGCCCACCGGCATACAGTACTACCAGCTGCGCCCGTGGTGTACCGTTTCCTTAGGAATGCGGGTTAAACATGGATGAGATCATGGGGAGTGGAGGAGGGTCGGACTGTTCGACAGGACGGAAACCCACAGCTTGAAGGCCGGCCTGTCGCACTGCGGTCAGGGGAGAGGTGGAGAGTTGTGGTGGGATATACAAGGAAGGATGTGGGGGTTAAGAAGGTCGTATAGATCTGATGTACATTGTAATGACCTTGTTAGTTACCCGTGCGTTCCCAGCCACGACCATCCCAACTATCCACATAACTCGCCCATTTAATTTTATCCAAGCATCTACTAATGAAGGCTGGTTATCCACGCCCTACCACATAGTTGAGCGCATCAACCCAGCCCAGAGACTGGGTGAATCTTGCTGCTTGGTTAATGCGGTTTGCGCCCGTCGACCACACCCAGGGCCGCTTGAGGCTGTGTCACTAGTTCACCATTAGAATACTAGAATACTCTAGGTTAGGCAAGGTTTGAACAGGACACCTGTTGGAGCTGGTCATTCACTGACGCCTTCGCTGGCCTAATACCGGTCCAACCCCTTTAAAAATTATAGTCATATTTATAACCAGTTAGTATTTAGAGTAATTCGTTATTCACAATTATTAAACACACACCGGCCTATGTATAGACGATGAGCCCCATATTAACCCTCGGTGGCGTTGTACGTGTGTGGTTCCATGATCAGCACTGTATGAGGGGGGGAAACATCAGAGAGAGATTTGATCCTTGGGAGAAAGGGAGACGTTTCGTACGGTGTAAACCCCTTAATTTGTCCCAATTAAAGCCGTCGACAGGAGCCAAGTAAAGCCACGTTAAAGAAGCATTGACATGAATAACGTTTCGACCAGTAAGGAGTCTTTATAAAGTCATAACCTAATAGAAATGACTGGTGGTGATCATGACAGAGCGAAAGGTTGGTCAGTTTCTTAAAGCTGCTTCGTAAATTTCTATTGTTTGCATCTACGACGTTTCGATCATGTTCTGATCTTGTTGCTGGCTGAGAATTTTCGGGGCCAGATGCTGAGAGGACCTACCAAATGGCCTTATTTGTGGTTGGTTCCAGCCAAGACATTGTGACTTGTTTTATATATTTTCAAATTGACTGTACATGAAGAATAAAAGTCCTCGTACCCGTTCCTGGAAATAACTCAAAGAATCTGGCTTATATGTCGTGCCGATTAGGTAAAACTTGCGATTTTGGCTTAAATAGCAAGGCTCATCTTGCCATAAGACAAGTGAAAATTTGTGTATGCAATAATTTCGCCAAAATCATTCTGAATATAACGAAAAAAATATATTTCATTGTGTTTGTTTATTATTAAATTAATGTTAACGTATGTAAAATATATTTAGTTGGGTTAGGTTAAATTAAATTAAGCTTTTTGTAATAAGGTTAGGTAGGTTTTCAAAGTTTTTCTTGGTACAAAATTATAAATTCTTACATTAACGTAAATGAAAAAATATATCTTTAAACGTATAAGAGAAAATTTCTTAAAGGACTTAATTTTGATGAGTTCTTGCTAATTGACCAGTTTTACCTAATCGGACATATATATATATATATATATATATATATATATATATATATATATATATATATATATATATATATATATATATATATATATATATATATATATATATATATATATATATATATATATATATATATATATATATATATATATATATATATATATATATATATATACATAAATATATATATTGTGTGTGTGTGTGTGTGTGTGTGTGTGTGTGTGAGTGTGTGTGTGTGTGTGTGTGTGTGTGTGTGTGTGACAAAAAGTGCAGGCAGTGGAAACAGGTACAACGGGAAGACCAGAGTGAGCCCATGGTTTACCACGAGATGTAGGGAGGCCAAGGCCAAGTGTGCTAGAGTATAGAAGGCAAACGACCCCGAAAACGGAGTTGAGCTGAAGAGCCAGAAATGAATATGCGTAGGTAAGGAGAGAATCTCAGCGTCAATACGAGAATGACATAGCACCAAAAATCAAATCTGACCCAAAGTTGTTATACAGCCACAGGAGGAAAACAACAGTCAAGAATCGAGTAATCAGGTTGAGGAAGGAAGGAGGGGAGCTCTCAGGGAACGACCAGGAATTATGTGAAGAGCTCTGCTCAAGGTTCTGGGATTTATTCACAGTGGAGACATAGTGACTTTAGGCAAACTGACGTGGAAGGGTGCACCATCAAATTCTGGACACACTTCACACAACAGAGTAGAAGAAACTGCTAGGTAAACAAGATACCTCGAAGGTGGTAGCCCCAGATAATATCACTCCCTGGATCCTGAGAGAGGAGCAGATGCACTGTGTGTGCCACTAACAATCTTTAATATATCTATCGCAACATGGTAACTGTCTGAGGTGTGGAAGACAGCAAATGTTGTCCCGATTTTTAAGAAAGGAGACAAACAGGCCTCTCTAAATTATGTAAATTTATGGAGAAGATTATCAGGAATAGAGTGGTGGAACACCTTGAACGGAATAGACTAATATATGACAACCAGCACGGCTTCCAAACCTATTGGAGTTTTATGGCAAGGTAACCAAAGTGAGACATGAGAGAGAAGGATGGGTGCATCTTCTTGGATTGTAAGAAGGCTTTCGATACAGTACCACAGAAGGGACTCGTTGAAAATCTAGAGGAGCTGGCAGGAATAGAAGGGAAAATATTGCAATGAATTATGAAATACCTGACAGGAACCAAAGTGTATAGGTGCGAGACGAGGTGTCAGAGAGGGTGCAAAAGTCGAATGGGGTTCCGAAAGGAACCCCACTCATCACATGAATGAAAATAATTTGCCAAAACCATAGCATGGTGATGTGGACCTTTTTTCTCACAGTGTTAAGCATCCTCCTGTATATGGTGTGTTTTGAGAAAATGATTCTTAACGATATTCTCCCAAGCAAAACAAAATGACTCAGGATGTCGATGATGTTGTGGCTGAATAATCAGAATTTAGCTAAATTATTATGAATGCTAAAACTTTATAACTTGAAGAGGAATGGGATAATAAACTATTATTTTTAGATGTACTGGTTCACAGTATACAGGTAGAAAACTGATGTTATTTGCATACACATTATTATCACAATAATGAAATGAAGGCTAGGAAAAGAGTCCCAAAAACACGATGAAGGAAGAGAGTGAAATTGAAATGTGTAGGTGCAGCTTTGATCATTTTATTTGTAAAATAAAATGAAATATTTATTCCCGTTAAACCACATGAAATAATTTTCTGTTTACCTCTTCTAAACTACTTCAATATTTAACTGCTAATGCATCTTATCGCCAGGATAATACCTTTTAATTTTCGTTTGCTTGCAAGGAAATTTGTTGCTGTAGTAATACACTAAAAAAATTTGAATTGTTGATTTCCGTGCCATAACTGTTGAATTAATTCATCTAATTGGCTTCAAATTTTCACCTCTGGTGTGGTTTCATAAACACAAAGCATATACTGCCGTTGTGTGGCATAATCCTATTTTTGGAATTTTATTGAATAAATATTGATATTCTTTTTTTTTTCAATAACTAAAGAATGATTCTTCTGTCTGGCTTGAAAATATTATTGATGATACATTCTATAAGACTGATGATACCCCATAGCTTTAGTCGACTAAAATTTGCAAAATGTGCGTTACACAGCGCAATAGCAAAGTAAACATTATTCTGAGCGAAATACATTTGCACTTAAAGTTTAAAGCCTGTCAAAGTAGGCAATCTCCAGTTAAAATGCACACAATCCAATAATTCAAATTTTCGTCCATTAACATATTTACACAACCAAAATATATAAGGAATTTTCTTTTCATAAAATACATCATCCTTTTAATATTTAATCCACCAGTACAAGCATTGTAAATTTATTACGCATAAAAAATACCCCTTTATTTATCAAAAAAAACACAAATTTGCTAATATACAGTTCAAAAATAAAATATAAACTTTTACTGAGGAAGATACTCGAGTTCCTTTTAAGTTATCGTAATATTTCCGCGTTAAACTTAGAAAATTGGAAAATAAACTGATAAAACAATTGGAACTTTCTTTTATAAGTGATATACGGATGCTGAAAGTCTGAAGCTTAGAAGAGGCGCTCTAAAGTCATCACAAGGAAACTTAGGAAGCACTTAGAGGAAGAAGACAAAAGAAATTGATAGTCAATATATATATTCCCCTCTGTCAGGATATACCTAATACAAATATTATCTCACTTTTCCATTGATTCGAATATTCATGTTATTCAGCAGAACTATGTCACTAGGCTGCCGTATAGTGGTGCTGGCGGCAGCTGTGGTAAACTCAGCCCCCAGACTTAGTCAAGATGTGGGTGAACCCGTGGAACAGGTGAGCATGACAGTGAACCAGGTGTTGGAGCAGGTGAGCATGACGGTGAGCCAGGTGTTGGAGCAGGTGAGCATGACGGTGAACCAGGTGATGGAGCAGGTGACCGTGCTGGTAAACCAAGTGGTGGAACATCATCTCTCCGGCTGTCATCTGGTACTCATCACCACTTCTCAACACTCACACATTACCTCGGCAATACTAAGGTGAGATATACTTAGTTATAATTAGTTTAAATGTGTAATATGAATAATCACATTTGAACAAGTTTAGCATATTTACATATTTATTACCTTTTTTTTAACTTTTCTGTTCTTCGTTTTTTTTATTTATGATAAAACAGTGAGAGAAGACATTGAAAGAAATAGTATCCTTTTTTTTGTTTAGTGCCAAAGAAATGTCTTCCAATTTATTCATGTGAAAGCTCACTATTATCTTTACATTAATTACATTGCTTACCTCAAATATATATATACATGTCGTGCCGATTAGGTAAAACTGGCCAATTAGCAAGAACTCATCTAAAATTAAGACATTTCTAAAATTTTCTCTTATACGTTTAAAGATATATTTTTTTCATTTATGTTAATGTAAGAATTTATAATTTTGTACCAAGAGAAACTTTGAAAACCTACCTAACCTTATTACAACAAGCGCAATTTAATTTAGCCTAACCCAACTAAATATATTTTAGATACGTTAACAATAATTTAATAATAAACAAACACAATGAAATATTTTTTTTTCGTTATGTTCAGAATGATTTTGGCGAAATTATTGCATACACAAATTTTCACTTGTCTTATATGGCAAGGTGAGCGTTGCTATTTAAGCCAAAATCGCAAGTTTTACCTAATCGGCACGACATACATATATATGTCGTGCCGATTAAGTAAAACTGGGCTTTAAATAGCCCCCAAAAATGGGACTTTTCGATATTTCTAATTCTCTGCAAACCTAAAATAAAAGAATATTTGATTTTGTGTTTTTTAAGAAAGTCAATTTGATATATTTTTCCTATAAAACTGGCAAATTAGCACATGCACAGCACATTTGCTATACAGAAATGCCGACAATTGAAATGCACAAGCGCTTAGTTTGAAACCGATGAAAAGATACATTCTCAAGTTATTACAAGGAATCCAATTTATTTACTGAAAACAGCAAATTAAAATTTACAGAATTCAAACTTAATTCAAAGCCTTTCTTAAAAGTCTACCAATGCTAAAGCGTCTCAAAGAAGACATTCTCCATTAATTGATCTAAATCCATTGATATCAATATTGTTTTAACGATGTCAGTAACTTTCAAGCTTGCATCTACTCAGACTAAAGCTTCTGACGATCATCTTCCTGAATGTTGGAGTGTTGAAGTTACAGACGTTCATATTTCTTACTGTAAGTAACTTTATTCAGGTACAGGTAAACTTAAATACAGTTACAGAAATCATCATACACAGCAGCATATGTATAGATTACCCACCAGAATAACCCATGTCAGACAAAGTGACTTATTTCAATTGGTGTCCTTGTAATACATTATTATTTAAACAGTAAAAATAGATATGCACGGAATAAGGTAAATTGAGTTATTTACATTTACATTAAAGAGAGGGTAGAGCACAGTAATAGGTACATGTATGAAATCACTCTCCTCTCTTTCTGTTGCTACATTCATTAGGTACCTTTTCGCTCTCTTCTTGAACTGGTTCTTGTTATGACTGGCTTTGACATGTGCAGGCAGTTTGTTCCACTCCATTATTGCTGTACAATAAAAGGTGTTTGAAGCCTGGTCACTGACTGTGAGTTCTACAAAGTTGTGTTCCCTTCCTCTAGTACTATGATTGCCTTGGTTCCCAGCCTTGACAAAACTGGCAGCAAGATATTCTGGACACTGTGAGCAATTTTATAAACGTGATTAAACTTTAGTTGTTTTACTCTGTCTTCAACATCCAGCATATCCAGTTGTTGTAATTCAACCTGGCCTACATGCTCTCTTGGACCCAGGTCCAGGATGACTCTCAAGATTTTGTTCTGGGTGATTTGTAGTCCTTTCAGTTTTTGTCAAGGCAGAGTAACATTAAGAGCAAGAATAATCTATATGAAATTGTATAAGAGCTAGACATAGGGTTTTGCGAGCATCAGTAGGTAGTCACTGCTTGTCTGAAGAGGAACTTCAGTCTGGAATTCGCTTTCTTTACAACACTGTTCCATATCAATTCTCCTGACATGCTTCGGTCAAAGGGGATTCCAGGTATCTTACTGGATGTGTGAGTGTTGAAGATACGGAGGATCATCCTTCTAACTGAATACATCATTGTTAAACTGTTGAAATCGATCAAAAAAAGTTATTGGTTAGTTAATTAACTGATAGTAATTTCACATTTTATTCAATCAAATATACAAACTGAGACCAATGGAACCCAGCAATAAAGTGAACCCTGTGTTCAGCAAGACACACGAAAGAATTTTCTAGTGATATTTAAGGTATCTGGAGAATATTACTAAGCTCTGTTAAGGGACATTGTTGAAAGATACTTAGCTTTAGTGACGGCTCAGCTTCCCGCAGCAACCCCCGGGTCGCTCCTTCGAGGAGCCGTATATTCTCCATCCCTGAGTCTGTGGGAGTTCAAGTGATGAGTAAATAATTGCCCCAAACGAGCGTATATTTCAGCATTTCACATTAGTAACTTAATGCTGAATTAATTTTCACTTACTAGTTTGGGCTCAAAAGCCTGCACCTCACTGCCGTCTATAGGACAGCCTCAGTCACCTTGTGTCTACACGAAACTGCAGTTTCCAGGTTTAACAAGAGATTGAGACCTACCTTGCTCTCTGTAGCGTGAGCTATAGTGTTGACAGCACTATATATGACAGATATAGGTGACTTGATTGGAGCAGTATTGTCTTCCAAATTGTTGCAGTCTTTAACTCAGTTGGGATTGTTCGCAACACACACACTGTTACACTACACTAGGATCGAGATTAGTCTTTTACTTCGTGGTATTTTCACAATAGGAAGACTAATTACACTTCACTGTAATAGTTCTACCACCAATTTTTGAGATTTTCAAATATACATAGGTTGAGAATGCACTGCACTATTGTTCCTTTGTTCAGGGGCTATGCCCACGTGACGCGTTTCCCCGTCCGTTTCGTAAAGCAATGTGAGCCCCGCAGCTCACTTCGTCTTGGTCGTGCCCTTAATTGCTGTCTTCAATACAAATGATAGATTTATTATTATCTAATTATCGACGACACTTCATTATTGTCCCACATTGTAAGTAAAGTGGTGCAGGGTTTTCTATAACTTTCTTGCTAAGGTAAAGAGAGTCATTTTCCTCATTTCACTCTTAATCGTATTACACGAACACTACTCTGTACATGTGGCGTGACTTATGACACTCTTAGCTACATACGGAATCAATTAAACTGTTTATGCGGAAGCAAGAGAGGCTATCAGCCCCTCTGGAGGGCTGAGTCCCTGAGGGGGCTGAAGCTCTGATAGGGCTGATATCCCCTTTTCTGGAGAATTTTCTCCACACCCTGTGTTCAGCAAGACACACCAAGGAATTTTCTAGTTATCACACCGATGTATCACTTTCAAATTGTCTTTAGCTATTTCATTATAGTGACAATTTTCTACTTACATGAAAATAATTTACTGAATAATATCCTGTCTTTAGGATGCATCATCCTTTAAATATTATAGAGACGTTGACAACTAATGAAAATGATGACAGATTTTATTAAATGTTATTGAATTACCCTCCTCCATCTGAGGATTTACGGTCATTGGTATACACCGCTAAGGTCTGAGAAATCGATTGAAAGTGTTCAAGAAAAAGTGAGAGTGAGTTTGAAGCAGGTATGTCAGACCTTGTGCATGGAAGGGGGAAAGTGAATTTACTGGATAATTTCTATGGTGAAATAATGTGAATTTGTATCCCTCAGAAGCCTGAGTGAGAGTGTGGAGGCTGGCGTGGTGGTGGAGGCTGGGTCATTGTCCTCCAAGTATCAGTTGGAACAGGAACTGCTCCTTAAGGGTCTATGGTACGACGTAAGAACTACTTGTCGAGGTCTCATCATCGATCTCACTGACACCAACAGCACCAGTCTCGTTCTCAGGTAACTCATATAAATTACTTCACTGATAAAATGTCTGTAAAGTAAACAGTTGACGCAGAAATAAAAATAATAAAAATATATTTAAAAAGAATGTAAGATATATATAATTTCTTATCATAGTGGGTTTAACCTTAACTTACATTGATTACAAGAAACTATAACTTTGATCACAACGTTAAGTAGTTGCTTACTATTCGATGCATATAATTATACTAAATAGGACACACGTGCAATGGTCAGTAGATTCTTCAGTCAAATACAGGGAAGGAAACAGAACCAGTAGAGATGTAAAGACGATAAAATCAGTCCATCTACCTCGAAGACGTAGATAAATTAGACACATGTACAACACTTTGGTATCTTTATTGAGGAAACGTTTCGCCACACAGTGGTTTTATTAGTCCTATACAAAGACGAATAATGAAGATTAGATGGAGTTTGAGATAATCAGTCCCTCAACCTGGATTTGATGTAATCAGTCCACAATCTAGAAAAGAATACAGCATTCGCGCGAAGAAGTGGCTTATATACTGTAGAGAGGTGAGGTGAAGCAGTCGTAGGCGATATCACAGTGGATAAATCTTCATGTAGAAGTAGGTCATGACTATAGGTTAGGCAAGTGAAGAATTCCCTGATGTTGGTGTCTGACAGAAATGTAGATAAATGGTTCAGATAACCGACAAGTAGTTTTGTGATGTTCAGTCCCACAACCTGGAGAAGAGTTCTTCTCCAACGTCTGGATCAATGTAAATCTGAAGTAACATAATGGAGACTTATATACTGACAAAGTTGAGGCGCAGCTAATCTTGACGCTTCAACTTTGACAGTTGCAGCACGGGTAGCCAATCATAACTTTCCTTTCCATGAGAACATAATAGTGGAGGAACATTGCAGAAGTGATAAATGGTTTAGAAATCCGACAAGTTGAAGAATGAGACATTTATGCAACATATGGCAATCTTTATTGAGGAAACGTTTCGCCACACAGTGGCTTCGTCAGTCCAATGCACAAAAGAACGGTGTAGGGACAGGAGGAACTTGAGGTAATCAGTCCCTCAGCCTGGAGTCAATATGTTCAGTCCATCAGTCTCGAAGTGGCTTATACTCTATAGTCATGTGAATCAAAGCAGGAAAAGTGTTGAAGAATTCCTTCTATCATGATCCCATGATGTTGCAGTGTCTGACAATGTAGCGAAACGTTTCCTCAATAAAGATTCCCATATGTTGTACAAGTGTCTCATTTTTCAACTTGTCAATTTTTCTAAACAATTTATGACATCTGTCAGACACTGCAACATCATGGGATCTTGATGCAAGAAATTTTTTCTTTTTAAAGCTACCTAGGGTACTAGCCTCGCTTACCCTACTAGAAAGACTGTTCCACGCATCGACAACTCTGAAAAACAGTACTTACCTCTGTCCTTTCTAAATTTGAATTTATCTAACTTAACTCCGTTATTTGTAATTTTTACCTGATTCGATATCCTACGTATTTTATATCACCTTTGTATATACCCATGTTGACACTCTACAGATCGCTTGTTCTATCTAGGCTGGAATATTGCTGCACACTAACGGCACCTTTCATGGCGGGTGAAATTGCTGACCTTGAAAATGTGCAGAGAACCTTCACGGCACGCATAACTGCGATAAACCACCTCAACTACTGGGAACGCTTGAAGTTCCTAAACCTGTACTCTCTAGAACGCAGGCGGGAGAGATACATTATTATATACACATGGAAAATTCTCGAGGGCTTAGTACCAAACTTGCACACAAAAATCACTCCCTACGAAAGCAAAAGACTCGGCAGGCGATGTAACATCCCCCCAATGAAGAGCAGGGGTGCCACTAGCACGTTGAGGGACAACACAATAAGTGTCAGGGGCCCAAGATTTTTCAACTGCCTCCCAGCATACATCAGGGGGATTACCAACAAACCCCTGGCTGTCTTCAAGCAGGCACTGGACAAGCACCTCAAGTCGGTACCTGATCAGCCGGGCTGTGGTTCGTACGTTGGACTGCGTGCGGCCAGCAGTAACAGCCTGGTGATCAGGCTCTGGTCCAACAGGAGGCCTGGTCACAGACCGGGCCGCGGGGGCGTTGACCCCTGGAATTCTCTCCAGGTAGACTCCAGGTAGACCCATCATCCAGTTATACACTTCGATTATATCTCCTCTCATTCTACGTTTCTCAAGACAGTGAAGATTCAAGGATCAAAGTCTATCTTCATATGGAAGATTCCTTATACAGTGAATCATTTTATTCATCCTTCTCTATATGTTCTCCAATTAATTTTATATTTCAGCGAGCACATAGCAGTTTAACTGTTACATCCTGCCTATATACGTAAGCTAAAGATATAAGACAAATAATTATATAAAACATGATATTTTTGCTTTAGCTATTAATGATAATAACCTTAGCAATACCATGTTAGATGAAAGTAGAAACAAATATACTATAATTATTGCATATTACGGTTCTCAAAAACGAGTCATATTTACAACAATAAGAATAAAAATCTAATGTCTATTTGCTTCAAACTTTATGTCGCTAAACTAAGAAATATATTCTATTACAAGTAACAATAAGAGAGTTGAAAGTTAGAGATACCTTAATTCCTTATCAGGTTGCTTGAAGAGTCAGGTTTATGGATGCTACCAGAGACTGTGGTTGTGGTGGTGGGTGGGAGGTCGACAGTGAAGGAGGTGCTTCTCCACCACAGTCTCCGCAACACTGTCAATGCTCTCTACCTCGCCCTCCATGACTTCTACCTTCAGCTACCACATCTCCACCAATACAAACGGTTTATGAAGGTTCTCACTCAAGAAAGTAAGTAGACGTCCATATTTCTTTTTTTAACTTTCAGGGAAGGAATATTTATAGGTAAAAACTTTAAATTTGAAGACAGATATTAAGGCAGATAAATAGCTAAAGTTTGTATTTAATAAGAACATAAAAATGGAGGAACACTGCAGCAGGCCTACTAGCCTATACAACGCATGTTTTATCAAAACCACCTATTTCCACCCACGTATTTGTTCAGCCTTTTCCCAAAGCTACCCAAGAATTTGCTTCAGTACTTAAGGTAAATAACCAAACACAACTTTTTTCATTCATATATTTGAACAGTCTCTTTTTAAAGCTACCCTCGGTCTTAGCCTTTATTACCCAACTCGGCAGATTGTTCAACGCATCAAAGTTAGTGATAGTTGCCTACTGAGTGTCTCAGTGACGTGGCACTCCAGGAGATAGTGTTTCAGAGGGGGCTGGGCAACGTGCTGGCAGTGTTGGCACACCTCCTCTGCCGTGTCGAAGCTGATGGACGGCAGTGCAGTGAGCTCAGGACCAATTTCTATTATAATGAGTGAGTTCTTCCCGAGTCGCTCCTCGGTGCCACTGTTGAGATGGAGTATCACCTAGGACCTCCCCAATCTGTTTCATTTCTCTGGCGGCCACCAGTTTGGTTTGGCGCAGACTGATGGGGACGGTAATCCCAACATGTGGATAATCTGTGGCTGCCTTGGCCGCATCATCTGCCGCCTCATTTCTCCCGATGCCAGCATCCCTGGAGATCCGTTTATTATCACTTTAGTTACCATGAGCTTCCAAGACTGTCATTATGCTCAGAATTCAGGCATGGCTCACCTGTTGGTGAACTATGTCTCAGTCCATGACAACTCTAAGCCCTCACTACCATGTGCTGCCACTTTCTTTAAAAGTTCTTGGTGTGATACTCTATCAAAAACTTCACTAAAATCCAAATAAATAATATCGTATTCATTATCATGATAAACTGTCTGAAAAGATTTACTGAAGAAAGCCAGTATATTAGTCAGCCAGGACCGGCCCCTCGTGAATCCATGCTGAGTGTCATACATAAAATTATGCATATCAATGAGGCTTCTTATATTATCAGCTATAATTGACTCTAGTAATTTGCCTACTATTGAGGTCAGGCTCATTTTGCGGTAATGTGATGGCAACGACTTATCCCCTGCTTTAAGAATTAGAATTATATTAACCATCTTCCACATATCAGACACTACACCTGTCTGAAGAGATATATTAAAAGGTTAGTTAATGGTTCACAAAGTTTCATTTTGCATTCCTTAAGAACCCTTAAAAAAAGCTCGTCAGGCCTCTGGAATTTATTTTGCTTTAATCGGTCAAACTGTTTGATGATCATATCCCTAGTAACTGTTGAATTACATAATGTATTTTCCCTATGTCCGCTAAAGAAATTAATTACTGGGTCATCGTTAGTGTTTTCCTTTGTGAAAACTGAGAGGAAATAATTATTTAAAATCAAGCACATTTCTTTCTGTTTGTCAGTAAGCTATCCGGAGTTCGATTTAAGTGGAGCTAATTTATCTCTACCTTTTGTTTTATATACCAGGAAGAATTCTTTCGGGTTAGTTTTCGAATCCCTAGCAACTTTATTTTCATAGTTTCGTTTAGCTTTTCTTATTCGCTTTTTTTTAACCTTCTTAATGTGAATATATTCATTCATAAGAAATCTTCCTTACGAAGAAAGATTGAAGTCCCTTACCCGTAGAGGCTCCGCCTTGTCAAGGCAGCTTGGGAAACCCCTGTTATCTAGCGTTAAGCATAAAATAGAGCACTCACCACTGAGCAGCAGTCTCGCTCAGAAAAGGCTAGAGTAACTCGGAATCCGCGGCCACTTCCGCGGCCACAGCGACGAAGGAGGCCGAGGAAGCATAAGCGAATGAGTGGCGCCCTTACTCAGCCAGCTTCCAATACATCTGCTCAAGCTCCCACCCGACAATGGCAGCCAACGTGTTCCATGATGCAGACTACAGCCAACGCGTCAACCCTAGCACCACAATAGTCACTAGTGAGGAACACTGACGTTCAAGAGAGAAGACCAGGACATCCCGTATCATCCCTGAACAATCAAATAATGTCGGCGATCACATGCTTCACTGATATCATATGCGACCTGACAGACTCAGCTGAAAACAAAGAGACATTCTCAACTATTGTGAAGACCTTCGTGAGTATATGCATGACAGACAAATCAGAGTTCATGTGTTTATTTTCAAATTTACAAGACCACCCTACACAGGCCCAGAGACAATGATGTCAGCGGAACGCACTGAGACTACAGCAAGAACCTGATCGCGGCCGCACAATACACAAAACACTGAATTAGATCGATTTTTCTAAGGAGATGTCATGACGCAGTTCCTGACAAATCAATCAATCAATAAATTTACCCACGTAGGCACATGACAGTACATGGCTTCTTCCGAATGGAAGAGGTCACGATGTTCCAAGGACTCAACTGAGGACTCGGATTTGGAAATATGGGTCCCAATTCTGGAGAAGCTGCGAAATTACTAACTGGACGCCCTGGGCTCTTGGGACAGCGAAACAAGCGAAACCAGCCAGTGTGATAGGGATGAATTAAGAAACGTTCATCCCAACACCAGATAAACTGGATGAAGAAGGATGTAAGGTAGCAGGAGCCACGAAGTCCCAAAGAAAACACAATGTTTCTTTGCTTCAGATTGGGCAAACCAAGCCATCTGCAGGCAACAAATTCAGGTTGATAAACAAAGGACACCTCGACATCCCGTATTTAGCTTTAATTCACTTAGAGAAGAAATGCGGCCTGAATATATCAGTGTCCACAAATCTGAAAGGGAAGTTAATTCTAACTCCCCATAACACAGACTTCTGTGAGGTACTGCAGAAGATAAACGACCTCGAATCACATGTTGTAGCAAAACTAAAATTCATAGAGCAGGTGACAAAAGGTGTACTAATACGCTATCCACTAGACATGCCTCTCGATGCACTCCTTATTAACAAAAACATCCCGAAAGTTAATCGGCTCCGAGCCAAGAAGGACGGCTATGTACCTATAAGGCAGGTCTTGATCCAACACAGAGGACCTCTCCCAGCTCAACTGGATCTCGGTTGCTGTGGAAAATACCAGGTTAGGACGTACAACACAGAGCCTCTGAGGTGCTTCAAGTGCCAAAGATAAACCACTTCACTACCCGATGTCAGTTTAAAGAAATATCTCATATCTGTAGCCTGTCTCACCCGACCAACGACTGCTTGAATAAACTGAAGAAAGGTGAAGCTATGGAATCTAGATGTCCAAATCGCGACAAGAAGCATCATGTTTGGAGCCTGCACTGCCCGGAGAGGCTCCGCCATTCCAAGACAGCTAAGAAAACTCCGGTTATCCAGCCTCCAGCATCAAATAGAGTCATCACACTGAGCAGCACCCTCGTCCATAGGAGGTTACAGCAACACGGAATCCAGGGCCCCTACCCCGGGCACAGCGACGATGGAAGCCGAGAAAGCATCAGCGACGTGGTTACGCCCCTGCTCAGCTAGCTGACAATATTTCTGCACAAGCTCCCACCCGACAACGGCAGCCAAAGGGCCCGTACTGCAGGAAAAGACTACAGCCAACAAATCAACTCTAGCACCACAATAGACACCGGTTAGGAGCAATTAGGCACTGTTATCTTACTTTCAGTTTTCTGCTTACTTTTCCACATTCTGTATGATTAAGTCTTTTCCACATTCTGTATGATTAAGCTCTAATGGAGTTATTTTTGTAGTAAAGGACTAGGACTCTACACTTGTCAACATTGACCTACATCTGCTATGTCTTTAATTTGTCTAAATCATGCTGAAGATCATCGTTATCCTCTGAATCTATCATTCGGCCTCTATTTGTGTCATCGTCAAATTTACTAGTATCACTCGCTATTCCTTCTTCAAGGTCACTAATGTAAATTATGAACAACAATGGATCCTAGCTGATCATTGTCGAAGGCTACTATTTACTGGTCCCCATTCAGATTTGACCCCATTAATGCAAACTCTCGGCCTTCTATTGGTCAGCTATATCTGAATGGAGACCATTCAGCGTGTGGAATATACCAAAGTTTGTGTGCATATTTGAGTGTGTCACGAATTTGTAATGACACGATTCCAAACAAACCATACCACGGGTGGGGATTCAACTCGTGGCCTGGAGCTTTACGACTCACTCGCCACAAGTTCAGTCCCGCCTGTGGTATGGAATGTTTGAATGTGTGTGTGTGTGTGTGGTGTGTGTGTGTGTGTGGTGTGTGTGTGTGTGTGTGTATGTGTGTGTGTGTGTGTGTCTGTGTGTCTGTGTGAGCATAAGCATGTGTGTGGGTTTAGATTAAGAATCATTGAATTTATTATGCAGGAGGAAAGAGAAGAGGAGTGCTGGTATACAGACGGTGTTTGTTCTGCAACAACGGTGAAGCTGACGTCCAACTTGTACACCTAGGGAACCTCCACTCATTTGATCTACTAACTGACAATCTATTTCCTGGTGAGTAATGAGAGAAATTTTTCAATGTCATTTTTGGATGGCCTTTTTTCTGATTCTAAGATCAAATATTTTGTAAATATTGTTTATTGTTTAGTACATTGTTAAGCATTCTAAAATAATACTTTGCGGCCAATGCATGCAGGAGGATGAGTTGAAAAAATTCTCCACACGTGGGATCGAACCCTGCTGACAGCGAGCTTTCTCTGTATATACTTCCATATGTTTCTGCGTGTTGCATTGATATAAAATCACTTGTGTGATCAGAACATACAGGAGCATAAATAAATAGATAAAAACAATGTTTGAGACTCACTGGTGTGCCCGAGGCTAGAAAGAATCACGGCTTTAACCAAGCTGCCTAGCTTTTTGAGGCATCTGTAGCTTAGTGATCTAAGGCATCACTTAGGAAGCTATGACACTTCCACAGGATGGTTCACATACTGGCGACTGTGATCACTCTCTCTCTCTCTCTCCTTATCTCTCTTCTTCTTCTTGTTGATTCGCCGGGACTCTCCCGGCCCGGGCCTTGTCCAAGTGGTGGCCCGGCCTTGGCTCCCTTTCTCGGGAGTATCTCAGACTAATGTCTGCCATGGGAGGAGGTACGTGGGACCTCCTCATCTGTGGGACCAACGGTCCCCAGGCCTAGCCACATTCCCCTCCCTCACGGGCTCGTAGGGAGAGGCTAGGCCCATCTTTGGTCTACCATCTTCCATGCCCCAGGGGAGCTAAAGGGAATAGCAGTCTTGTGAGCCGCAGGTGAAAGCAAGCTCTGGCTCAGGCACCTATCCTGCGCTAGAAGGACTAGGCATGGTGTCGATCTCCTTATCTCTGTCTTTCACCACTATATATATTGGTCCAATTTATAGAGTGATGCGTACTTTGTTCAATTCTCACAGGGCTAAGCATTGGAGCACAGGATCGAGTCCTGGCCAACCGCAGTTCTGTTCATGATTCAAAATCACTTGTTTTGTAATTTCATTACTATGTCGTGCCGATTAGGTAAAACATGCGATTTTGGCTAAAATAGCAACGCTCACCTTGCCATATAAGACAAGTGAAAATTTGTGTATGCAATAATTTCGCCAAAATCATTCTGAACAAAACGAAAAAAATATATTTCATTGTGTTTGTTTATTATTAAATTAATGTTAAAGTATCTAAAATATATTTAGTTGGGTTAGGCTAAATTAAATTGCGCTTGTTGTAATAAGGTTAGGTAGGTTTTCAAAGTTTCTCTTGGTACAAAATTATAAATTCTTACATTAACATAAATGAAAAATATATCTTTAAACGTATAAGAAAATTTTAGAAAGGACTTAATTTTAGATGAGTTCTTGCTAATTGACCAGTTTTACCTAATCGGCACGACATATATATATATATATATATATATATATATATATATATATATATATATATATGTCGTGCCGATTAGGTAAACTGGTCAATTAGCAAGAACTCATCTAAAATTAAGTCCTTTCTAAAAATTTCTCTTATACGTTTAAAGATATATTTTTTCATTAATGTTAATGTAAGAATTTATAATTTTGTACCATGAGAAACTTTGAAAACCTAACTAACCTTATTACAACAAGCGCAATTTAATTTAGCCTAACCCAACTAAATATATTTTAGATACGTTAACATTAATTTAATAATAAACAAACACAATGAAATATATTTTTTCGTTATGTTCAGAATGATTTTGGCGAAATTATTGCATACACAAATTTTCACTTGTCGTATATGGCAAGGTGAGCGTTGCTATTTAAGCCAAAACGCAAGTTTTACCTAATCGGCAACATATATATATATATATATATATATATATATATATATATATATATATATATATATATATATATATATATATATTATTTTTTTTTTTTTTTTTTTCAACAAGTCGGCCGTCTCCCACCGAGGCAGGGTGACCCAAAAGAAAGAAAATCCCAAAAGAAAATACTTTCATCATCATTCAACATTTTCACCACACTCATACATAATCACTGTCTTTGCAGAGGAGCTGAGATACGACAGCTGAGAAAAGTCCCTCCCAGCTGTCACTATCCCAGACCCCTCCTTTAAAGTGCAGGCATTGTACTTCCCATTTCAAGGACTCAAGTCCAACTAAATCAATTAACTGGTTTCCCTGAATCCCTTCACAAAATGTTACCCTGCTCACACTCCAACAGATCGTCATGTCCCAAAACCATTCGTCTCCATTCACTCCTATCTAACACGCTCACACATGCTTGCTGGAAGTCCAAGCCCTCGCCCACAAAACCTCCTTTACCCCTTCCCTCCAACCTTTTCTAGGACGACCCCTACCCCGCCTTCCTTCCCCTACATATTTATACGCTCTCCAAGTCATTCTACTTTGATCCATTCTCTCTAAATGACCAAACCACCTCAACAACCCTTCTTCAGCCCTCTGACAAATACTTTTAGTAACTCCACACCTTCTCCTAATTTCCACATTCCGAATTTTCTGCATAATATTTACACCACACATTGCCCTTAGACAGGACATCTCCACTGCCTCCAGCCTCCTCCTCGCTGCAGCATTTGCAACCCATGCTTCACACCCATATAAGAGTGTTGGTACCACTATACTTTCGTACATTCCCTTCTTTGCCTCCATGGATAACGTTTTTGTCTCCACAGATACCTCAATGCACCACTCACCTTTTTTTCCTTCATCAATTCTATTTTAACCTCATCCTTCATAAACCCATCCGCTGACACGTCAACTCCCAAATATCTGAAAACATTTACTTCTTCCATAATCCCTCTCTCCAATGTGATATCCAATTTTTCTTTATTTAAATCGTTTGATACCCTCATCACCTTACTCTTATCTATGTTCACTTTTAACTTTCTACCTTTACACACTCTCCCAAACTCGTCCACTAACCTTTGCAACTTTTCTTTAGAATCTCCCATAAGCACAGTATCATCAGCAAAAAGTAACTGTGTCAACTCCCATTTTGCATTTAATTCTCCATAATTTAATCCCACCCTCTCCCCAACACCCTAGCATTTACTTCTTTTACAACCCCATCTATAAATATATTAAACAACCATGGTGACATTACACATCCCTGTCTAAGACCTACTTTTACCGGGAAATAATCTCCCTCTCTCCTACACACCCTAACCTGAGCCTCACTATCCTCATAAAAACTCTTTACAGCCTTCAGTAACTTGCAACATTTGCCACATTGCTCCCCTATCCACTCTATCATATGCCTTTTCTAAATCCATAAATGCAATAAAAACTTCTCTACCTTTATCTAAATACTGTTCACATATATCCTTCACTGTAAACACTTGATCTACACATCCCCTACCCACTCTAAAGCCTCCTTGCTCATCTGCAATCCTACTCTCTGTCTTACCTCTAATTATTTCAATAATAACCCTGCCATACACTTTACCTGGTATACTCAGTAAACTTATTCCCATAATTTTACACTCTCTTTTATCCCCTTCCCTTTATATAAAGGAACTATACGTGCTCTCTGCCAATCCCTAGGCACCTTCCCTCTTTCATACATTTATTAAACAAAAATACCAACCACTCCAGCACTATATCCCCCTGCTTTTAACATTTCTGTCATGATCCCGTCAGTTCCAGCTGCTTTACCCCCTTTCAT
Source organism: Cherax destructor (assembly GCA_009830355.1). Taxonomy (NCBI): domain Eukaryota; kingdom Metazoa; phylum Arthropoda; class Malacostraca; order Decapoda; family Parastacidae; genus Cherax; species Cherax destructor. The sequence continues at coordinate 29,939 of WNWK01016638.1, forward strand.
TCTACGTAATGCCTCACGCACCTCCCCCACACTCACATCCTGCTCTTCTTTACTCCTAAACGATGTTGTACCTCCCTGACCAGTACATGAAATTACCGCCTCCCTCTTTTCATCGACATTTAAAAGTTCCTCAAAATATTCCCGCCATCTACCCAATACCTCCAGCTCCCCATCTACTAACTCCCCTACTTTGTTTTTAACTGACAAATCCATTCGTTCCCTAGGCTTTCTTACCTTGTTTATCTCACTCCAAAATTTTTTTTTGTTTTCAGCAAAATTTCTTGACAGAGCCTCTCCCATTCTTTCATCCGCTCTTCTTTTGCACTCTCTCACCACTCTCTTCACCTTTCTTTTACTCTCCATATACTCTGCTCTTCTATTAACACTTCTGTTTTGTAAAAACCTCTCATAAGCTACCTTTTTCTCTTTTATCACACCCTTTACTTCTTCATTCCACCACTCACTCCTCTTTCCTCCTGCACCCACCCTCCTATAGCCACAAACTTCTGCCCCACATTCTAATACTGCATTTTTAAAACTATCCCAACTCTCTTCAACCACCCCCACCCCCACTACTCCTACTTGCACTAGCCCACCTTTCTGCCAATAGTTGCTTATATCTCACCCTAACTTCCTCCTCCCTTAGTTTATACACTTTTACCTCTCTCTTACTTGCTGTTGCCATTTTCTTTTTGTCCCATCTACCTTTTACTCTAACTGTAGCTACAACCAAATAATGATCTGATATATCCGTTGCCCCTCTATAAACACGTACATCCTGAAGCCTACTCATCAACCTTGTATCCACCAATACATAATCCAACATATATATATATATTATTTGGAGTTTTTTTTTATATATATATTTACTTGATTTATTGAGATATTGGAAGAAAGCAGAGCTCACCTGTCCGTATCTCCAATACCTACGTATAAATTGACGCCAGGTCTTCCCTGAGTCAAGAAGGTCACTGTCTTAACAAAGGCTTTTACATTCTCTTCTCTCCTGAATGATATTATGGAAAACAATGTTTTCTTTGGGAGTCGCTGGAGTTGTTTTATAACAGTTTTTTGCTTGACTTTGTGTTCACCTTCATGGATGTAGTAGTCAGGATGCACCTCTGACCTGACCTGTTGGTTTATACTGGAAACTTCTTGTTGTAAGCGGTTTGGCCAGCAAATCCCTGAATATCTTAGCAGTAGACTAGACACTGTTCCTTTCTTAACTTAGAGTGATTGATGAAATAATTTACACAAGTTGATGTGTTAGAAGCTTTCTGTAAACAGTGAGCTGGTTCTTATTTTCTTGCTAGAGCTCCTTGTCTTTCCCACTGGTATTCGTTGTCCTTCTGGTTAATGTTCTTCCTCAAGAATGTTTGCCCTGTGGTTCTTTGCTTGTTCTCTCTTTGTTACCATTTTCCGATGTATTTTTTTCCATAATTTAACTTTCTCTAGTCTATGTTTTTGTTTTGATGCCTTTTCCAGTGTACATTCCCTTGCTTGTTCTTTCTTTCCTTGTTGCTTTTTTTCTTTGTATTCTGTTTCGGTGCCTTAGTTTCTCTATTTGTTTGTCTTCTCTGCGAGTTTAAGTGATTAAATTTTCATGTGAACTGTAAATATATATATATGCAAGATATCGTTATTATAAAGATACATATTACTCTTCCTGTTTTAGCAAATCCATAAACTAGTGAAAAAAAAAGTGATTTTTGGTCTTTAACTTTTTTCAGGTGTTTGTCTACAAGAAGCACAGCTTTGTAAGCAGAGTCAAGCAGGTCACACATATATAACGTTGTGTTTTGATTTTTTTTTGTAATAAACTTTAGCAATAATATCAAACTGAAAACAGATGATATCAATATATTCATATTAATCTGAAATCCATGAATATATTTGATATATTAAATATAAAATATTTTCAGTAAATATTATACTTGATATCTGTATTAATTCTTTTCATAATTATTTTTAATAATACTTTTATTACCCTGATAGGATGAACTTTATTTCCTTTTCTTATTGTAAGGAATGGCACCAAGCACAGCTTGACACCAACTGATAATGGAATAGTGACCAACAGAAAATTCGCTGTGCTGGACAAACCAGAGTTGGGAGGCAGTGATATTGTTGCACAGAGAACTCCAGAGGCAGTGATATTGTTGCACAGAGAACTCCAGAGGCAGTGATATTGTTGCACAGAGAACTCCAGAGGCAGTGATATTGTTGCACAGAGAACTCCAGAGGCAGTGATATTGTTGCACAGAGAACTCCAGAGGCAGTGATATTGTTGCACAGAGAACTCCAGAGGCAGTGATATTGTTGCACAGAGAACTCCAGAGGCAGTAATATTGTTGCACAGAGAACTCCAGAATTAAACAGAAAAAAAATTACTTAAAATTAAGAGATGCAGAACTATATGATTTCCTGGAATGATTGATGTTATTTGGTGTGTGGATATGTGGGGACACGTTTAGGAACAAATAATAGCGAGAGGAAGGTCACAGGATGTTTTGAAAAATACATTGCCTTAAGAAAAATGGGGTTAACTGTATTACGATGTTAATACCTATACACTTATTTAGATAACTGGAACGAAGAGAGATTACTGGACATATGTAAGTCAAATTACGGAGTACATTTTATACTCCTCATAATAATTTCATCAGTGGAAGAAGCTGGTTGAAATTTTAATATACTGGTCAACATCTCAGTGATAGAGGAATTACAAATACATGACTAGTGAGGAATGGAAGGTATGGAGGATACAGGTAAAGGAAGAGTGAGGGAAGAAGGCGTGGTGACAAAAGTCGAGACTGACAGGTTCACAACAGGAGTGAGTTAGGTCATCCCTCCATTCTGAGCTACTCTCTCAGCAGATTTAAATAGATCAAGTCAAGGATCTACTCATATTCTCTAACATATATATATATATATATATATATATATATATATATATATATATATATATATATATATATATATATATATATATATATATATATATATATATATATATATATATGCAGAAAACACTATGAAAAAATAGAAGAATTCCAGCCTTGTGACTATACATTTCAAGGACTAAGAAACGTGAGAAGAAGGCTAAGACAGAATACTACAGTCAATCCATAACAAGAAGGTAGTGGATGTGACTGTGAGGTATTCTCTACTTCTCTCCACGTTTCCTTTATGTTCCTGATTGATGGTACAAGCTGAATTCTCATTTTCATAGTAATTCTGCATATTTTGATATCACCTGTTTACTGTGATCTTTGCTTCAAGGAAGAATATTTGGATTTCTTCCTGAAGCCATTTGAATATTCCACTTTCCCTACCACCCCATCTTTTTTTTTTTTTTACCAATAGGTATATTTTATTACATAATATAGTACAAAAGATTTAAGAGATACATTGTTGATATAAAGATGGCATATACAGTACACGAGGTGTGAGAGATACATGTCTAGTACATATTGTTACATGTTTGTCACTGATTATAATGCGAAAATCTCATCCAGCTCCTCAGAGCTGGGGCGCGTGCCCAAAATACAGCATGCATTACCCCTCTGAACAGCAGCGCTGAGTCGCAGGAACAGAAAACTAGCTGCCCTGTGATCCCTAGTTACCCTGTTGAGTCTTTTACCCAGCTCCTTGAGGAACTTAGATGCACTCTTTCCCCATGAGCCAAGGGTCTCTGAGCCTATGGGAACAAACATATAATGATGGGCAAGTTCTCCATATTTTCTCGACTTCTGGGACTCCCTGAAGGTGGCAGCTGCCCCTCCTTCCTCCCTGGTGTATTGGAGATAGGTACCATCTGGACGCTTTTCGCTGCCATCAGATCTGCATTGTTGGGGTGGCTTCCTTACTGCTGGGCATCCGGCTGTTGTGAGGCTCCTCTGGATAATGTCATTAACCTCTTCATGTCTTGCAATCTTTCCCTCGGATTTACGACACACAAGACCATGGTACCCGAATCGGTCTGCTGCTTCACTGCCACAAATACACCTGTGTTCGGCTAGAATAGGGGCGGCAAGTCGAAGGGCAATATATACACTGACTAACAAAGACAGCACTACGTTCTATCTGAACTGGTAGTTCCTGGAACCAATTTGCTTATTAAAGATAAGTTATTGAAAAAATGCATATAGAGAAGAAAAATTAAATCACTATTAACGAGGATGATGTGGATGCTAATAACTCCTTTATGCTGAATTCATTATGATGATACGAGTAAATTCTGAGTCATCTACAGACTTTCCAAACAGTCAGCAACATGACACAAGCTTGTAATAGAGACTTCTATACAATTATTGTTGGACACTTCAATAATCTAAAATTTAACTGGAGCCGCCTATCAGATGATTAACGTTTTATTATTATGGTTTATTATCATGGGAGATGAATAGCCATAAGTATTGGAATAGATATAAGCAATGACCTACACTATACTATGCAATGTCTTGCTGCGAAAAACAAATACAATACGATTATCATATTCTTTGGAAGAAATTTCGAGCATTATAAAATGTCAAGAAACTTGAGAGTTGTGCAAAGATGTGTTTCTAAACTTATTTTCCCTCAGTATATGGACCAACATTGTGACTTGCCACAAACTTTCATGGCAGTATTACTATGGTAGACTATACCCAAAATATGTAAATAAGACACAATATGCGGACTTTCCACTCTACTGTACTAATATGGGCTTACTGTAATGATTTCATAATCATGGGGTAAATCGTACCCCAATGAAAAAAAATCAGTACAATGACAAATTATTCTACTAAAAAACTTCAAGTATAGTTGTATATTACGCAAACCTAGAAACTAAAGAAAATGTAGTAAATAAGGGTGGTTGAATGTGTGTGTGTGTGTGTGGGAAGGGGGATAAAAGAGATTGTAAGAATTATAGGGGAATAAGTTTACTGAGTATACCAGGTAAAGTGTATGGCAGGGTTATTATTGAAAGAATTAGAGGTAAGACAGAGAGTAGGATTGCAGATGAGCAAGGAGGCTTTAGAGTGGGTAGGGGATGTGTAGATCAAGTGTTTACAGTGAAGCATATATGTGAACAGTATTTAGATAAAGGTAGAGAAGTTTTCATTGCATTTATGGATTTAGAAAAACACATATGATAGAGTGGATAGGGGAGCAATGTGGCAGATGTTGCAAGTGTATGGAATAGGTAGTAAGTTACTGAATAAAGAGTTTTTATAAGGATAGTGAGGCTCAGGTTAGGGTGTGTAGGAGAGAGGGAGATTACTTCCCGGTAAAAGTAGGTCTTAGACAGGGATGTGTAATGTCACCATGGTTGTTTAATATATTTATAGATGGGATTGTAAAAGAAGTAAATGCTAGGGTGTTGGGGAGAGGAGTGGGATTAAATTATGGGGAATCAAATACAAAATGGGAGTTGACACAGTTACTTTTTGTTTATGGGAGATTCTAAAGAAAAGTTGCCAAGGTTAGTGGACGAGTTTGGGAGAGTGTGTAAAGGTGGAAAGTTGAAAGTGAACATAGATAAGAGTAAGGTGATGAGGGTATCAAACGATTTAAATAAAGAAAAATTTTATATCACATTGGAGAGAGGGATTATGGAAGAAGTAAATGTTTTCAGATATTTGGGAGTTGACGTGTCAGTGGATGGGTTTATGAAAGATAAGGTTAACCATAGAATTGATGAAGGATAAAAGGTGAGTGGTGCGTTGAGGTATCTGTGGAGACAAAAAACGTTATCCATGTAGGCAAAGAAGGGAATGTACGAAAGTATAGTGATAACAACACTCTTATATGGGTGTGAAGCATAGGTTGCAAATGCTGCAGCGAGGAGGAGGCTGGAGGCAGTGGAGATGTCCTGTTTAAGGGCAATGTGTGGTGTAAATATTATGCAGAAAATTCGGAATGTGGAAATTAGGAGAAGGTGTGGAGTTACTAAAAGTATTAGTCAGAGGGCTGAAGAGGGGTTGTTGAGGTGGTTTGGTCATTTAGAGAGAATGGATCAAAGTAGAATGACTTGGAGAGCGTATAAATCTGTAGGGAAAAGAAGGCGGGGTAGGAGTAGTCCTCGAAAAGGTTGGAGGGAGGGGGTAAAGGAGGTTTTGTGGGCGACGGGCTTGGACTTCCAGCAAGCATGTGTGAGTGTGTTAGATAGGAGTGACTGGAGACGAATGGTTTTGGGACCTGACGAGCTGTTGGAGTGTGAGCAGGGTAATATTTTGTGAAGGGATTCAGGGAAGCCAGTTAATTGATTTAGTTGGTCTTGAGTCCTGGAAATGGGAAGTACAATGCCTGCACTTTAATGGAGGGGTTTGAGATATTGACGGTTTGGAAGGATTTTCTGAACTGTCGTATCTTAGCGCCTCTGCAAAGACAGTAATTATGTGTGAGTGAGGTGAAAGTGTTGAATGATGAAAGTATTTTCTTTTAGGGATTTTCTTTCTTTTTGGGTCACCCTGCCTCGGTGGGAGACGGCCGACTTGTTGAAAAAAAAATATGTCGTGCAGTACAGGTAAAACTGGTCAGTTAGCAAGAACTCATTTAAAATTATTCGGCACGACATATATATTATATATATATATATATATATATATATATATATATATATATATATATATATATATATATATATATATGTCCTACCGATTAGGTAAAACTGGTCAATTAGCAAGAACTCATTTAAAATTAAGTCCTTTCTAAAATTTTCTCTTATACTTTTAAATATATATTTTTTTTCATTTTTGTTAATGTAAAAATTTATAATTTTGTACCAAGAGAAACTTTGAAAACCTACCTAACCTTATTACAAAAAGCACAATTTAATTTAGCCTAACCCAACTAAATATATTTTAGATACGTTAACATTAATTTAATAATAAACAAACACAATGAAATATATTTTTTTCGTTATGTTCAGAATGATTTTGGCGAAATTATTGCATACACAAATTTTCACTTGTCTTATATGGCAAGGTGAGCGTTGCTATTTAAGCCAAAATAGCAAGTTTTACCTAATCGGCACGACATATATATATGCAAAAAGATCACAGTAAACAGGTGATATCAAAATATGTGGTTGTCTTGCATATATATATATATATATATATATATATATATATATATATATATATATATATATATATATATATATATATATATATATATATATATATATTATATATAATATATATATATATATGTCGCGATTAGGAAAACTGGTCAATTAGCAAGAACTCGTCTAAAATTAAGTCCTTTCTAAAATTTTCTCTTATACGTTTAAAGATATATTTCTTTCATTTATGTTAATGTAAAAATTTATAATTTTGTACCAAGAGAAACTTTGAAAACCTACCTAACCTTATTACAACAAGCGCAATTTAATTTAGCCTAACCCAACTAAATATATTTTAGATACGTTAATATTAATTTAATAATATACAAACATAATGAAATATATTTTTTTCGTTAGGTTCAGAATGATTTTGGCGAAATTATTGCATACACAAATTTTCACTTGTCTTATATTGCAAGAAGAGCGTTGCTATTTAAGCCAAAATTGCAAGTTTTACCTAATCGGCACGACATATATATATATATATATATATATATATATTATATATATATATATATATATATATATATATATATATATATATATATATATATATATATATATATATATATATATATATATATATATATATATATATATATATATATATATATATATGTATAAAATATATTTAGTTGGATTAGGCTAAATTAAATTGCGCTTGTTATATAAGGTCAGGTAATTTTTCTAATTTTGTTTTTAAATTATTTATTTTTATGTTAACATAAATGAAAAAATATATCTTTAAACGTATAAGAGAAAATTTTAGAAAGGACTTAATTTGAAACGAGTTCTTTCTAATGTGGTATATATAAAACATTTGAAATGGTTACTGAAAATGTTTATACTTAATATTCCTACCGGAAAAATCTACTGATGTTAGGAACTTAACACTCACTGCTGGAACACATTTCCAAGTCTTGCTTCAGCTCAAAAAAAAAAAAAAAGCTTTTCTGCTTGAGGGTGACCTGCAGGGAAGAATGACAAATGACCTTTGCGACCTTCTTAGCGTCATTATTCTCGACACTGATCTACTTCGGACCTTTATTATATCACTTTGCAGGACAAACTACACAGTTTTATCTCTAACGACCCATTCTCATTCTCAAAATATCCCTGACATGTCTACCTTTCATGGTGTTCGTATACTTGCCCTTAACAACTTTTTTCCTAATCATCGCCACCTTCCTCATCGCTCGCCCTCACGTCGCATTAATCTGCTATCAACATTCGTGTTTTCCCATACAACATAGGCAATTTTGTGTTTGTCCGTGTTCACGAGTATTTCCTCCGAAAGAGAAATTTTCAATTAATTTATGGTAAGCACTAAATCTATATGGGTCATCCAGTGCAAGGCCTGGTAGAGGCTCGATCCTCCGTCCGCTGAGCGCGAGACAGACGCTTTTCCAATTTGTACTCACCTAGCATATTAATGTGTGGTCGTAAGGACAAGTCCTCGCTCTCTGACTCTCACACTTGAACTACTAATTTCTTATTTAGGTTATTTGTGAATTGTTGCAGCGATGACATTGTGGATCCTATACCTCTTAATAAATGATGCTGCATGTCTTTTCTCTTCCTACCACCTTAACCCTAATTCTCTCTCTCTCTCTCTCTCACTTTTTCTCTCTCACTCTTTTTTTCTCTCTCCCTCTCTCTCGCTCTCCTCGCTTGCGCAATAGCTAGAGGATCTTCAAACTCGGGTATTGACTTATTGTATATTATTGACTTGGAATGTGTTGAGCCGCGGGTAATGGATACGAGAGTTATTAACGCAGGAGTTGTGACGTCAGAGACAGTGTACACTTAAAATACTGAGGGATTGAACCTGGAAACTATAGAGACGGTAAATGTGAACACAGAAGCAAGGTTCATGGGAATTAGATCAGAAATGCAACTCATCTATGAACTCCGAATACCAGGGATGTTTGATCTAGACCAATGATCCAATGAGTTTTGTATTAAACTTCTCAGTATTTATGAATTGACTAATAACTGTATAGATTTGCCGATGCAATGATTACGGAGTAGGAGGAAAAGGCTTCAAATACCTTTGGAACTATTAATTATGTCTTAAAAGGAATCAAATCAAATCTCATTAACGCCTGGAGGAGGAGAGTGAAACCATACATACCAGGCAGTGTTACATACCAGCAGTGATAAATACAACTATTAACGCCTGGAGGAGGAGAGTGTAACCATACATACCAGACAGTGTTACATACCAGGCAGTGTTACATACCAGACAGTGTATAAGATGTACATCCAGCATGTATTATTATTATTATTATTATTATTATTATTATTATTATTATTATTATTATTATTATTATTATTATTATTATTATTATGCATCCCAAATCTAATTCAAATCTTTGAGAGACCAATATTCTAAAATACACAAGCACATCAATCTTCAAGTATATTTACGAAGTTATGGGTATGGACGGGCTCAAGGGAGTTAGATGCAACACTCAAAAATTATCGCTCGACAAGCACAATTTCAACCTTTTTCAATTTTTCTTCCATAAAAGCAAACTGAAACCTACTCAACCTAAAAATCAATCCAAGCGTTTCTCTGAGACTGACCACCTTTTAAGAAAGTACAGAAATCAAGTAAGTTTTTTGTAAGCTTAGTCTATAACATACAAATTTTATTAATATCCAAGAAAGCACACTGATGTTATAGCCATATAAATGTAATACATTATATTGATTTAAATTAAAGTAAATTATTTCACAAGCTAATTTTAGTAAAAAAAAAATAGAACCTTCTACTGTGTTTAAACAACCTATCTCAAGAGATTCCTTCCTCTGAGAAAATCACATGAGGACTGAAAGTTTAAATCTGACCAGAAAATGCATTTTTCATTTGTTGCACAGAATCCAACAAAATTTATACCTATGGAGAGTAAACCCACAAAAGTTACAGCAGTTACATTTCACATGAAGTATAAGCCATTGAAGATTGATGCCTTTTACAATTGTTACTCTTAAGTCGAGAACAATGTCAAGATCCCCTCACCAGTGTCAAGGTCCCTCACCAGTGTCAAGGTCCCCTCACCAGTGTCAAGGATCCCTCACAGTGTCAAGGTCCCTCACTAGTGTCAAGGTCCCTCACCAGTGTCAAGATCCCTCACCAGTGTCAAGGTCCCTCACCAGTGTCAAGGTCCCCTCACCAGTGTCAATGTCCCCTCACCAGTGTCAAGATCCCCTCACCAGTGTCAAGGTCCCCTCACTAGTGTCAAGGTCCCCTCACCAGTGTCAATGTCCCCTCACCAGTGTCAAGATCCCCTCACCAGTGTCAAGATCCCCTCACCAGTGTCAAGGTCCCCTCACCAGTGTCAATGTCCCCTCACCAGTGTCAAGGTCCCCTCACCAGTGTCAAGGTCCCCTCACCAGTGTCAAGATCCCCTCACCAGTGTCAAGGTCCCTCACCAGTGTCAAGTCCCTCACAGTGTCAAGTCCTCACCAGTGTCAAGATCCCTCCCAGTGTCAAGGTCCCCTCACTAGTGTCAAGGTCCCCTCACCAGTGTCAAGGTCCCCTCACCAGTGTCAAGGTCCCCTCACCAGTGTCAAGGTCCCCTCACCAGTGTCAAGGTCCCCTCACCAGTGTCAAGGTCCCCTCACCAGTGTCAAGGTCCCCTCACCAGTGTCAAGGTCCCTCACCAGTGTCAAGTCCCTCACCAGTGTCAAGGTCCCTCACCAGTGTCAAGGTCCCTCACAGTGTCAAGGTCCCTCACCAGTCAAGTCCCACCAGGTCAAGGTCCTCACCAGTGTCAAGGTCCCTCACCAGTGTCAAGGTCCCTCACCAGTGTCAAGGTCCCTCACCAGTGTCAAGGTCCCCTCACCAGTGTCAAGGTCCCCTCACCAGTGTCAAGGTCCCTCCCAGTGTCAAGTCCCTCCAGTGTCAAGGTCCCTCACCAGTGTCAATCCTCACCAGTGCAGGTCCTCACAGTGTCAGGTCCCTCACCAGTGTCAAGGTCCCTCACCAGTGTCAAGGTCCCTCACAGTGTCAAGGTCCCTCACCAGTGTCAAGGTCCCTCACCAGTGTCAATGTCCCTCACCAGTGTCAAGGTCCCTCACTAGTGTCAAGGTCCTCACCAGTGTCAAGGTCCCTCACATGTCAAGGTCCCTCTAGTGTCAAGGTCCCTCACCAGTGTCAAGTGTCTCCCTCACCAGTGTCAATGTCCCTCCTAGTGTCAAGGTCCCTCACTAGTGTCGAATGTCCCTCACAGTGTCAAGGTCCCTCACCAGTGTCAAGGTCCCCTCCCAGTGTCAAGGTCCCTCACCAGTGTCAAGGTCCCTCACCAGTGTCAAGGTCCCTCACCAGTGTCAAGGTCCCTCACCAGTGTCAAGGTTCCTCACCAGTGTCAAGGTCCCTCCCAGTGTCAAGGTAAAATAAGTGAAATAAGAAAAGTTGTGAAGTTCAACAGTGTAATCCTCCAGTGTTAATATACCAGTTTTATAGGACCACATTAATTGTGTCTGAAATGACCTTCACAGTGTCATACGGCACTAAACTATTGGAAGACCTTTATCATTGTCATAGGACTACCAGCTGCAAATCCTCACCAATGTCAAGGTCCTTGCTAAGATACTACCATCAAGGTTAAATTTGAAGGAAAATATGTTCAAAATAAACAAATTTTGGTAAACAGGTAAACTAAAATACATGTTTTAGTGACCACAGAATGTGTCGAAAATGAACCTTGTCGTTAGAGTTGTATAGGAAAGAATATTAATGATTTGTATGTTGTAAATGGGCAACCAGCACTCGCAAAACTTATAGGAATTTGCCCTAGATCTTAATAAGCGTAAACATTGATCGAACACGCTCTTCTAAGCAATACACAAATATTTGGAAAACAGTAAACAACAATTTTTGGAGCCGGACATGAACGAAACTACAGGTTAGACCCACTAGGGCAGAATGGATACTCAGTATATAGGAAAAATAAAGAAAGAAACTCTAAAAACGCAAGGCATTAATAGGCAATTTTGAGGGCATAAGGCTGCAGGTTGCCCCACCACAGCAAACGGTACGTGAATTTGGAAGGAGGAGTGTGGGGCCCCAAACAACACTAGGTAAGCCTCTCCACTGAACTGCACAGATAACGACCCTCCACGACAATGGTTGCTAAAGGTGAATTGGAGAGATAAAGGATAGATAAAGCATAGATTGTAATTGCTAATTTCTTTAAGACATTATAGCGTGAAAAGTGCAAGAAAAGAAGCAGGAAGAATGCAATAGAAGAGCAAGATTGCTGGAAAATTAAGTATATTGAGGAGGAAGAACAGGGTTGTAAAGAGCTCTGAAGAGATTGAAAAGATTGTAAGGGCGTGTGACAGAGTCATCAAGGTAAGAAGTCCAGTAGTCGTGGTGTGTCTCAAGTCAGTCTAGTTGTCTGTCGCAGAGTGTTTTCCAGAACACATTCAAAGCTTGTATGTCAGTCCTGAGGTGGAGTGACTCGCTTGTGGCATAGTCATCTCACCTCATTGCCAGCACCCAGCGTAATGCCCGGTTCTGGATACGTTGTAGCTTCAGTGCGTTGGTCTTAGCTGCCTGTGTTAAGGCAAAGTAAGTGATGAGTGGCAGCCGAACGAACGACGACTCACAGGTAAGACCCAACATGTGGGTGAGGGAAGTGGAGATAGAGGAAGACTAGTGCTGGAGAGGAATGTCTTAAGTTGAAGACGAAAGTGCCAGGGCTAAACCCAGCTGCTTGGCGCTGTGAGACAATGTAGAGAGGGCAGAGTGGAGAGAGCAGGGAGGAGACTGTGCTCGCTGGCTGGTGTATGACTGAGGTGACGATCTTGACTGGCTAGGCGTCAGGTGTCGGGAGACTTAGGTCACGTGGCTAAAATTCGTCCGTAGATGTGCCATTCTTAAGTCTTTTGAAGTCCCTCTTGGACAAGTGGTATAGTTGGATTGTGTGAGTGCGGTTATCTAGGTAAGGCACAAGTCCAGACAGTGCTTCTTCAAAATTGGGATGCCCAGGTGGCTTGCATGTGTACTTTACAGTTCCATCTTTCAGATGAGAATATTGTTCTTTTGCGTACATTTCGTTGCTGAGGTTGTAGGTGGTGTAGACGATAAGGCTCTCGTTATAGATATGGTCCATGCATTGAGTGTCTTCAGTTTCTTCGTCGTCGGAGAATTCTTCAGAATGTTCTGGTTCCTTTGCTTCTTCAATGACTGTGCGGAGAGGAGGCTGGGAATCTAGACTATTTGTGGCTTCCTGGGTTGTTTGTGGGTGTTGAGAGGTGGCGGTAGTCAGTGGGGATGGTTCTGGAGTGGGCTCTTGGGCAGAGTCAGGAGTTGGGTCTGGGGTTGATGTGAAGTTAACAATGTTTGGGATTAACTTGAAGTTTTGTGATGGTGGTGAGTCAGAAAAATTGAAAGTCGGCATGTTGTTCAGACGGAACAGTTCATTGATTGTTGTGTTGAAGTGAGCCAGGATTTGCTGAATTGGCGAGGTGTGCATACATCATGCAGTACAGCACCTTGGAGGGAGCAGCGCCAGGAAGTGCAGATAGGGACTTGCAGGTTAAAGATGACTGCTGTGTGGCGTGGAGAATTTTCTTGGTGTCAGACTGTAGTTTTGTTGTGGCGGCAAAAGTCGGCGATTATGGGCTGCTCTTCTTAGCTTCTTCTTTGAGTTTCTTAGTCAGCACTTCCTTCCTTAGAGGGCATTTGGTTGCAAGGGTATGGTGAGTTCCCTTGCAGTTGAGGCAGGTAGGAGTGGCATTGGTGGTGAGACAGGCTTTGAAATCGTGTCCCTCTTTATTGCAGTTGGAACAGAATTTCTTGTCATTAATGGGGCATTCGGTCGTTGTATGAAGGTATGAATAGCAGTTCCATCAGGGAGAGACGTGGGCGAAACGTTCTGGTTTTATTTGCCGTGGATGGATGTGGTAATATGAGATGGCTAGGCCGTCTGACAGTGCTCTAGTAGCCATTTCGATGTCTGAAAAGGTGACTTTGATCATAGAGGATGCATCTGGGATCTTGATGATGTCAATCGATTGAGGTCTTAAGGTCAGCAGTCGATTGGGATGTTATAATCTTGAGAACTGTTGGTGTCGTCAGTCAGTTTGGAAGCTTCAAGATCGTCAGTACAGACGACAATGAAGGAGTCTTTCAACGAGAGGATAGCTGTAAATTTAACCTGCAGGCAGGTCTTTACAGCGGCAGCAAGGGCAAGTTTGGTGGAGTCGTTGATAACTCCACTGGTAGGCTTGATCTTTATACGATAAAAGAGTAGACGTGCTGGTAAGAAGGTTATAGCTTCCCCTCCCCGACGCTGATCAAAGTGGCACTTCTTGATGGTGTGGAGCG